>WAAD01024279.1:397290-413249 GCA_013389945.1 Fregata magnificens
GGGTAAGGAGGGGAGAGGGGGGGGTGGGGAGGAGGGGACCCCTCCGCGGGCGCGGAGCGGCCGGCTGCGCTCACGGGCGGCTCCCCGCGGGGGGAGGACCGGCAGCTTCGCCTGCCTGCAGCAGCGGGAGCAGAAAGAGGCAAAATATTTCCTTCTCTCTTTCTCTGCCTTTCTCTCTTTCTCTACCTTTCCGCCGTGTGCCCTGTGCTGAGCGAGGGTGGTTTGGGGCTCGGAGCGGAGCGCACCGTTGCGCGGGGGCCGAGCCCTTCACCCGCTCTGTGTCCCCCCCACCCCGCTCTCATGAGTTGCTTCACAGGTGGAGGTGGATGCCCGATGCATTGGACTTGGAAAAAATGTAAAAAAAAACCCCTCTCAGCACCCTTTTCCCCAGCCTGCCTCCCTCCCCTCCTGGGTGCGCAGCTCCGGCAGTGGCCAGCCCACCCCCGGTGGGCTCGTAAGGGAGAGAAGGGGTCGGGCAAAGGGGGGGGCGAAAGGTGATGGAGGCAGGAAATAAATCCCAACACCCTGTTTCCCCCCATGTCCTTTCTCCCGCCCCACGTATCAACAACAACAACAACAGCCGGGCTGACACTCCGTTTGGGGAACAATCCTTTTAATCGGGGAATAATCCACGGGACACTTTAAAGAAAAGCTGGAGCATTAACCCTGTGCCCCAGTATAATTCTTCCAAGAAGCATCTGGTACTTATATCACAACACGGGATTAGCTTTCTCCTTGCAAGTACACAAGATCAAAGGGGTTTTCCCGTGCTCTACGGGGACCCTAGCGAGGTGCCCCTGCTCCTCCTCTGCGTCCGTGGCAGGCACGGACCTGGCAGCCGCGGGACACGCGTGGGTTCCTGCGGCGTTTCTGCGAGGAACAAACAAACTTTGATGGGCCCAACCGAGCTTTCTGCGGGGGTAAAAGGGAGGTTCAGGTCTTGTCTGGATGGGGAAGGGGCGTGGAATATTTGGGGGTTTATTCCATCCCCTTCTGCGCCGCAAAGAGCCTCTTCTGGGCATCACAGCCCCAAAGTTCGCAGCTCTCCAGCCCGGTGGGGATCGAGGGGGGAGACCGGAGCAAGAGCTGCTCGTCCCCCGTCCTCGCTCCTTTACTCATCCTGCTCCGGCTCCAGTTTAGGCCTCACTGGTGTTCCTGGGCTGGGTCGTAAAAAGATTTACAAGACACTGTTAAACCAGCAATAAAAACAATTAACTTTAATGGCACCTTGGTTGGGTTTTTCTCTCTCCTCTTCCCCCAGAGCTTGCAGCAGGCCGAGGGCAGCGCAGGACCTGCCCGGGGAGGGACCCACGGGAGGGAGGGGGCAGTGGGCTCCCAGCACCCTGCCTTGGGTGTCTGAGGGAGGGGGGTCGACTCGGAGAGCCTGGGTTTTCGGGAGGTTTGGGGTGTCCCCCCCTCCCGGCCGCCCCAAAGGAGCTGCTGAACGCTCCCCGCAGCAGCGACGGGACCTTCCCCCTGCGCCCCGGGGCAGCCCCGCCGGGGGCCCCCGGCCCTTCCCGGNACCTGCCCTTCGGGCGGGGGAGCCTTTCCTTGACCCTTCTTGGTCGAGCCCTGTCGAATACCCCGTGGCCCTGGGCTCCCTTCGCGGCCAGGCAGGGTATTTTTCTTTCTTTCGAATAAGGGAATTAATTTCTAAGGAACTGGGAATGTCAATGGCAGATATAAATCAAAAGCGGCCAGAGGATGAACATTATCCAAAGTGAAGCAATTTAGTAAAACCATCTCTTTCCCTCCATCCTCCCCCCAATGAAAATTAAATTATTAGCCCAGCAGCATAAATGATAGTGCGGCACCGGCTGGAGATGCTATTTGGGGTGAGTTCATTAGATAGATGGCACAGAGAAAGATTTACAAAAATACAAATAAAAATTGATGTTTACTTCTGCTGATCACCAAAGGGGGTTATCTGTCAATGATACGATAGCAGATCTATTTCTTGTAATGACAGAAGAGAGGGCCTTCTTTTCTTGGAATACTTCTATATTGGTATTTGGATACCTGGACAGATGGTACAAAACATTCTCTGAAAACAGCATTGCTTTGTTGATCTCAGAAGTTTTTAAAAGAGCTGGCAACAGAAATGAATCATAAAGTACATTTGAATTTCATATGAAATTTCCACCCTGACATAAAACTGTAGTATTTTACAGAAGATGGGAGATCCCGACCAAGTTAGGCTACGTAAAAAAATCCAGCAACCCAAAGGTTTTAAGTATTCCTAAACAATCCGCTTCTCTAAAAGCTTTGCTGGTGGAGAAAACCTGTTTGTAAAAATAAATCCCTCCTGGGCAGAAGCCTGGCTCAAGCAGCACTGCTGTAGCTGGCATTCCCATGCCAAAGCCCTCGTCTTACACCTAAGACCCCCGTGAACTGCGTGTTGAGAGGCTTCAGCCTTGAGTTCACCTGCAGGACATGGATAAGGAAGGCCTTGACAGAGGATGGGTTAACCCGGGTTGAAACCCTTCCTTAGCAGGGACACCCATAGCCCTAGGATGAACGGGGACGACATTTGTCATCCGTTTGTACTCCTGCAGCTTATTTCTCACGCTCTCAAACGCAGAGGCATCTTATTAGCGCGCAAATGCCACCATGCAATTTGCTTTAGGTTTGCGCCTCGAGCTTTGCCTCTGTGCAAATGTCCAGAGAGAGAGAAGTGTAATTATCCGGCTACAGCTCTGCTGACACAGGGGCAGGGCCACGCCGACAAGCCGCAGCCTGTCGGCTGCTCGGCACTAACTGTCCGTGGGGCTGCTCTTACCCCATCCCAAATGGGAAGTCACCCAGAGCAGAGCCTCCTCCTTCCCTTTTCACCCCGCGTAACTTTTTCTCCCTTTCCCCTTCCTAAAAATATTTGTCACGCTTCAAAAATGCTTTGAACGCATCACGGTTTGAGGCACTCTGAAAGAGATAGATTAAAAATAGCTGGAGCGCAGTTTTTCTCTGGAGTAGACAAACCCTCCGTCTTTGGCGGTTCCAACAACGTAGAAACTTTCCTCTGAAATGGGCATATTAATTGCTTGCTTATTTATTTCTTTTCTCTTTGGGTGTCCTTGCGCTGCGTGTGGAGCAGAGAGCGGCTGCTGCAATCGGCACCGTCTCGAGGCACTCCTCACACCCGGGGAATAAAAGCACGGACGGGTAGTTGCATGTAATTAAACATCAGGAGTTACCACTTATCAGCGGGGCTGCGTTAACCGGCTGAGTGCATGCTCTTGGCATGCTCTTGGCCCAGTGATTTCCATCTTTGCCAGCCCTCTAACGCTTTTTTTTTTTTCCACTGGGTGTGGATCCCTGAGTTAGTGGTTTAACCCTGGTGACAAGTGGTTTGTTTTCCAGTTACCTTTGCAAACCTCTTAGAAACCAGCTTTAGACTCTGGGGCTGGAAAATGCTGTCCTAGCCCATTCCCGATACAAATAAAATTACTTTACCCCAACTATCCGTAGGGAGCACGCACGCAGGCAGTTAATGCGGTTCGGCTAACGAGCAGTAACTCGTTAAGTTTCAGTGACTTAGTCCTTTATGTTCGCCTGTCTATAAGGGAGACCACACAGAAGCAGAGAGAGCAGCCGGCTCTCTGTGGCCCTGCTAGCCAGAGTCAAGGGGGAGGTGATAATTATTTGTTTGAGCTCTTCTGTTTTAGGAGAGTTACCGTTTGTTTATTTTTAAGCTGATCAGGAGTTGAGCTGTGTTTGCCTTGTGGCTTTTAAGCCGGGCTGGCGAGAGAGCAGAAGCATCGCTGGCTGCAGGCGGCCTTTGAGCAGTGCTTCAGGGCAAGGAGCACGGAGGATGCGCGGGATGCGGGGATGGGACTGCTCTGGGAGTCGTTTGGGGATCTCGGCTAATGATAATTGTGTTTCGGAGGTGTCACGCAGGGCTGTCGGCAGGCTCGGGAAGACAGGCGCTCCTGACAACTGTCTCTCTAGTGGGAGGGGGATTAGGGGATGGTTTTATGGCATTTAAGCGCCCTCCTTCCCTAACTTCATGACAGATAGCTAAAGGGTAAAAGAAGCATTCTGTTTGCTCGCACTGCTGTCGCTAGAGCTCTCAGCGAATGGGAGACAAAGCCCAAGCTTATCTCCTAAGCGTTTCCCACCGCCTTGCTTAGCTCTTTGGCTCCTCTCATTCCAGCTGTAGGCCCCCTAATTCTCCTCTGGTGTTGTAGATGGGGCTGGAGACAAGGCTGGGCACTTTGCAGGACCTGCACGCCAAGAGACCCCACAGCTTGAGCCATGTCCCCATCTCCCACTCCGACATATGGACATATAGAGTTGTGCACAGCAAGCCGGGAGAAAGCTGAGTGCTGGAGCTGTGGATCAGGCGTACGGCTGCTCCTCGCTAGCAGGACAGTAAAGGTTCTCTGTCACCGGCCCAATGTTTCTGCTGGTAACTTGAGCCCAAACTTTCTTATCATCTCCTATGGGAAGGCAATAGCAGCGTCATACATAACTCCTTGGCGCAGGAGAACAACAACATTGAATTGCTACTTTAAAAAGCCAGTCGGAGATACGCTTTTCTGCTTTTCCTTTGCTGGTTATACAAGCGCTACTTAGGGGGGGAAAAAAAAAGCATTGGAGACAGACTTGAAACAACTGCACTCTGCTGGAAGAGCATGCATGTGAGATATGGAGTAGATTACAGCTTGACATGGCACGTAAAAACACTCTTTGCTTTTAACACCTTTATTGCAAGTTTTAAAGGGTAATCAAAATATGTTCTTAGCTGTTTGCTTCTATGCTGTAAAAGGACGCTCATACCTGTGAAATCCTATGACCTACAAATAGTAAAAATTGTGTATTTTTTGCGCCGGTGATCTTTTGAGTGAGGCTACATAAATAAAACGTAAGCGAAGTGTTGGAGATGTGTTGTGTAACAGGAGGATGGTGGGGACAGTGCTGGTTTCCACCAAAGTGAGTGAAAAAAAGTGGTATGAGCATTTGCTTAAGGAAAATGAATCTGGTCCTGAGGTTTCTCTGAAGTCAGTGGAACGATGCCAGTGTGTGTTGGGCCTCGGAGAAATGCACAATCCTGCTTGGAGGAAGGCACCTGTGCACGCTCTTAGATCCTTCCCTGCCTCTTAAATCTCTGTCCCAAGGTTTTCTTTACTGCTTTTTCTCTGGGAGGTTTGGATGGATGGATTCAGATCTGACGGGCTTAGAAAGGAGTAGAAGAATGCGTGGAAATTGAAAAAAAAAAAAAATTAAACCCCAATGGCTGCTACTAAGGCTCCTGCCACCACGGCCCCTTGGCTGCCACCGAAGGGAGGATCCATCTAGCAGTGAGTTGCAGTCACCCCCAGTTTGCCCGTTCCTGCTTGCCGTCAGTGCCCTGCAGAGCCCCCGCTGCCCATCTTTCCGGGATAGGCATGATCCTGCCCGCAAGCCTTTCCATCGCTTACAGTGACAGCTCACAGTGACTCTGCCACCGGGTCCCCGACAGCCGTAGCTCCAGGCAGGAGGGAAGGGCAGCGCGCTTTCCCTCCCTGGAAACTCCATTCCCTTTAGTATTATTTTTATTTCTGATATTTTGTGGGTTTTCTTTTTTTTTTCCCCCCTAGTCAAACTCAATGAAAGTCTGAGAATGAAGTCGAACAAGTGAATTTTGTGGCCTTGCCTACACAAGGTCATGAGATTTTGCAAGAGACCAGGGGCTGGAACGCCTTGAGCTCTCGACGGCAACGCCACACTTTGATTCCTCAGACACACTGTGGCTCGGAAGGGTGGTTTTTAGTAAACAGGGCTCATACAGGTACCTGGCCCTGCTTTGACGTGGTGTTTGGAAAAAGGTGCGGGAGCGGTGGTAGCACTGGTTCAGCCGGATGGAGTCTGACTCCATCCTTCTGTCTGGAAACGAAGCAAATGCCTCTGCCCCCACTATCAGCTCTGTGCATCATATGATTCACGCTCGAGGAGTCCCAGAATTACAGCTGTAAGGCACATTGTGTTTAGGCTCACTAAAATGATTCTGTCTTAAAAGGGCTGGCGTTGTGGGCGCGCTGGGGAGGAAAAAAAAATAGAAAGACTCACAAAGACGAGCCAGGCAACCAGCCATCTTGTGCAATCGATATTCCTGCAACCGTTTCCTTACTCAGAGTCCGGTTCTTTTAAAATGCCAAGCACCTTCTTGCCGAGAGCTGCTGCCTCGCTCTTCCCCAGGGGCACGGGGAGAGCATGGACCCGCCATGAACATCCGTGCCGCCTTTCATGCCCGTGCAGCAGCCACATCCAGCCTTTCCCTTCCCTGCCCTCAGCATGCCTAAAATGTATCAATTTTCATTTGTTTCCAAATTGTCCTGAGATCGCATGACTTGATTAAAGGCTGGTTGAAACGTACAGTGCAATCTGGTTCATCTCCACACTGCTCTTTTTTTTTTTTTTCTGCGGATAGCAAGGGGCTGGACTTGGCGCAAATGATCTTTTCCAAGCCTGCGTCTCGGAGCGGAGCTGCTGAGGTGGGGGACAGCCAGCGTGCAGAAAGCATCCCAGGTAGTTGATGTTTTCCTGCATTTGGGAAGTGGGAAAAGGAAAAAGGGCGTTTCACCGTCATCTTTTCTGCACCTATTTTGGTAAAAGATGCCCTGAGTTTGTTCATGTGCCCTGTGCCATGCGTGGCACCTGCAGAAGCTTAACATCTCCTCGCAGTGCGCAGGAGAACCGCTTCGGTGCCGAGCTGCTGCCAAGCGAATCCCCGTCCTCCCTCCTTGCAAAGCACCTTTCAGCTTTGGAGGGCTCCTTGCCCAAGCTGCGGGCTGGCCCTGGCCCCCTGAGCAGGCGAGGCCTTGGGGGGCTCCCCGGGGGCAGCGGGAGCAGGTCTTGAGAGGCAGCTGGTGGCAGGACAGCTTCTCCCTCATCCCTTTCAAACTCAGGGGACTGACTTAGGAAAGTCCAGTTTAGGCTGATATCTAGCTGCTGCTCAGCTTTATTTGCTGGTGTCCTGCCCTTCTGTATAATCCTCTTGGATCCCCCCAGTATTTGCAAGTGTCCTCACCTAAGCTTGACTTACCTAAATAGCTTTTAGCTGCCAGCAAAGCACGATGCTTGCTTTCTCCTGTGGGTGTTTCTCAGCCAGTGGGTCACAGCCCATACGAGCTCAGGAAAGGCAGTCGGCGAAGGGAGGGAGAAGGGAGGGGGAGGGAATCGCTGAAAACTTTATTGCAATCGAAAGCCAAAAAAAATCCTGCTCCTCTGCTTTCCTGGTGCCAGGTATTCTTTGTCAGTGCGCTCTCGAAATGTCTGCCCGCAGAGGGAGTGTGGGGACGGAGAGGTGTCACTGAAAAGTTCCTGTTCTTACTTTTATGGGGAATGAATGGGAATAATAACACTTCTTTTTTTTTCTCCCTGAAGTAATCAGAAAAGACTGATGGGTTGTTCTAGATCAGACTCTTCTCTGCAGCACATGCAGGCAATGGGTACAGGATCGACGTTGTTAGTATGCTTCTGTTTATTATTCTACTAGGTCTAATTGCTATTAGTCATAAAGTCATACTACAGTTAACCACTTTCCAAATTCATCCTGGGGACACCTCTCCTAAATTATTTCCATGCTGGTCATTTGCCATTTATTTCCTTCTCCTCTGTTTTCTGTCTCAACAAGTTTTTAATCTATGACAGCACTTTATCTCCCAACCCCATGATTATAAAATTTCCTTCAGAGACTTTACTGAAGGGCTTTATCAAAAGCCCTTTGAACCTCTCCATAAATTAGAATCTCTGTTCTCCTTTTCCTACTATTCTGTTAACTCTTTCAGGGGTTCATAGGGATAAGGAAGGTTTAATTCACCTTTACCAGCACCGGATTCCCCTCTCTTTTCCTTTATTCACAACGGTTAATTTGCATCACTATTTTGGCATTATTTTCTCTTTTTATCACCCCTCTCTTTCCCTGCCCGACACATCCAGATCACTGGCTTGGGACCACGTGTTGGTGCTCTCCTAATTGGGGTATGGCCTTGACTGAGCTCACATGCTCCCCTCTACCTGGCACTAGTGATTGATAATGTGGAGCAGATCCTGCTGATGCTTAATGAGCAGAGCCCTGGCTGCTGGGGAACCGTGCTGATGTAGTCCAGCCTGCATGCGACACCATCTTTTTTTTGTTGGCAACAGACACTTTATTCTCACAAGTATTTGGCATTCTCAGATGGTCTTCTCGTGGTATTTCTCTGTTTGCTGCTCTTTGGCTGCTGCCTAGCTTCTTATCTTGATAGGAGGTGGCCCTTGCTCCCTGGCATTATGAACAAATCAAAGGGGGAGGTAGGAGCAAGCTTGTCTGAAGGACAGAGTGTTGGACTGGCACTCTGGAGCCTTGGATTATTCCTCCCTGCTTCTATTCTTGACCAGATAAGTAACCTGGGGTGAGTCAGTTCAATTCGCCTTAACCCTCCCTCCCATTTTCCCTCCCACACTCTTGCTGTCTCTGCAGCTTACATTTTAATATATCTAGTGCAGGAAATTGTTTCTCACTGTGTGTTTGCACAGTGCCTATTGCAATGAGATCCTGGAGGAAAAATCATAAGTCAGCTTGGAAATCTCTTCCTTGAATATCTGAATCTCCTTTCCTTCTTTGATGGATTCTTTCCTGTAGCTTCTTCTCTGGCTGCATGTGGATAGTACACAATTATTCCTTTTTTTTTTTTTTTGAGACAGTTGCTAAGAAAGGGAGGTTTAAGTAGCCTTGCCCTTCCCCTCCATCCCCTTCCCCTAGTACCTTTTGAATGCAGATGGTGGTTTCAGTCAAAGTTGACCAAAGGGTGACAGTTTCCTAAAACTTTTGTGAAAATAGACGGCAGTAGGGTAGAGGAGGAGGCCATTAGTGATTCCCACTAAAGCAGTGGGTGTTATAGCAGGCGCTCATTTCTGGGTAGAGGCCTGAGGATCCGCACTGGGGACAGCTGCTTGGTACCCAGAGCGGGTGATAAAGCTGTCACTGGTGTCCCTGCGTTAGTGGACGCTGGAGAAATCACTCAACAGATTCACATCCCTTGGGTGCAGAACCCTTGGGGACAAACGAGGGATGAGTTCGTGCCCAAGCCTTAGTGTAACTTAGTTAAAGCGGGCAATCAACCATGGGTGCAGATCTGCTGGAAACCAGGCCACGTTCGTTCTGTTCTGGTGCTCATGGCACTACGTGCTTCTTGCAACAGAGGTGTCTCCTGGTGAGCGCAGGCACTGAGCATCCTATGCAGCTGTTTGTAAATACCTCCCTTCCTCCCACCCTTTGCTCCCACTGAGCTCTTGGGCAGAAGAGGGGGAAGATATTACCTGCTTTCCTATTTTTCCCTCTAGATATCTCTTCAGGTGCAGAAAGTGCAGAAAGGTTGAGATTTGGGACTCATTAATAACACACCCTATTATCAGCTGAGTGTAACAAACCACCAGTTTTGGATGCCCTGATTTTTTCTGAGTGGGTGGTTTGGAAGATGATGGAGTTGACTTTCTGGAGCACTGCAAAATCCTTCTGCCAAATATTTGGCTGCTCAGCAGCCCTGAATACTGAAGCCTTTAGGGCATTTTTGAGTTGGGAGTGTGGAAAACGAGGAACCCTGAATGAACAGACTCGTGAAAATTAGAGGTTCCTCTCTGCTGTGCCTCAGTTTACTCATAAGTAAATTGGGCAAAGTAATCCTTGGGTTCTTGCCTCAGGGGCCCCCCAGTCAAAATTCTTCATGCTTCAAAGTCCTTGAAGGCACTTGAATGAAAGACTCCGGACCCGGTAATTACAGAGCGTTGTGCTTGCATGAGGCTATGAGATAGGGAAACCTTTGCCAGGCAAGGTTTGGAGGAGAAAATCAACATCGCGCTGCCAAACCCTCCGAGGGGAAAATGGAAGATTTACTGTTGCGAGCGTCAAAATCGGCTGTTGTCATTTAAGGCCATTGCAAATGGATTTGCGGCAAGACTTTATTTGCACAAACCTGGCTACGAGGAGGAAAGAGCAGCCTTGCCAAAGCGAGACTGTTGGTGGTGGCGGTGGGATTTGCATAGGAGCAGGTTAGGAAGCAGCACCTGCCTGGCCGAAGACAGCTCAGCCCTACCAGCCCAGCCAAGCTCTGCTCATTTCCCTAAGCTGAATTTTTGGCTTCTTTCCTTGAAAAACATCTTCTTGGAGAGAGAGAGAAAGGAGGTCAGCTGTGTCAGAGGATGTTTTGCCTGTCTCCCTTAGGACTTGGTTATGGATTTAACACGAGATTTCCTTAAAGCCCTGGGAAAAAAGCAGGCTTCAAATTGTAGGTCAAAGCTGTGATTCACCCCTTCGTTTCTGCTTTACTTCGGGAGGAAAGGGAAGTAGTTTCGGTCAGTTCTGCCCTGCGCTGGGGCATCTCCACGCCATGCTGGCTCCGACCAGGACGTGGGATGCAGGAAGGAGGTGGGAGCAGGGCTCTCCTGCCTGCACTGCTGCGTCTCTTGCCCTTGCTGAAGAGGGAGGTGTTACCCTCAGAGGCTGGTTTTCATCCCCTGTGCTGTGCCTGGCACTGGAGATAGGCTAGAGAGGAGAACATAGGGTGCCTGGTATTGTCACTCTTCCCTGCGCGAAGGCATAAAACATGCCTCAGGTCTTCCCTTTGCTTGACTATAGGAAAAGCTACAAGACCCCTCACGGCTCATTCTGCTGAAACCTCTTTTAGAAGTGCCATTCAGGAGCTTTCTGCATCAAGGAAGATGTCAGCGCAAGATGATAAATGATGAGGTGCCTGCATTATTGCTAAGGGCCCATTAAAAATGAGACACCTTTGAATTCACAGGGTAATAACAGGCACGGGGTATGGGTTATTGGTCTCTTTTTCAGCAGAGAAATGATAAATGTTCCTGCGGAAAGAAGTGCCACACCCCCTCAAACAAGACACCCTTCCCTCTCCCATCAAAATTCCTAGGTCAAAGGAAAGGATTTGATTTCACTGTTAACACTCAGCCAGGAGAAATATGTGCTAGGTGCGAAAGCCACCTGTTCTCGGTGCAAACCTGGCAGGGGAGATGTGCAAAGAGCGAAGGCTGCGAGGCAATTTGGCTGTCACTCATCTTCTCAGGAACTTGGGGGTGATGTGCGTGTGTGTGGATGTGTGCGTGCAAGGCCCGCACACGCCTCTAGGAAAGCTATCACTTGTGGTGAAAAGTGCAAACAACTTCTTTCACCATTGCCCTTCTTTCAAAAAAAAGTCAAGAGTTGCCTCGTTGCAAAAAAAGGGAGCTAAAATCCTGGGTCAATATTTTTTTGCCCATCTGCTTGCAAGGGGCTGAGTGTGGCCCTTGGAAATCCCACTGCTGATGACTTTGCTCAATGCTAATCTCCAGGTCTTTTGATCTTTATACATTTAGGGCTTGACCTGAAGTCTGGAGAAATTAATGGGAGCCTTTCTCCCTCTCAGTGGGTATTCGCTTAGGGACTGATTAATTGATTTTTAGGTTTGTTGACTGTGCCTGTATCATGGACTCAAAGTACACCATGAAAGTTTAATGAAATATTAAAATAGGATATTTGTTGACAAGAGTGACCCTGTGTGTCACGCAAGAAAAACTGCACATTCGGAAGTGTCTTCTGAATGTCCTTAACTTCCTTCAAATCTGATGTTTCCCAGCCATGTGCTCCATCTTCAGGACTTCTTTGGCCAGACAAACTCTCTGATCGTGGCAGGTCTTGAGTAGGCTTAGAAAATGTCTGAGGTTTCTGAGCACACCCTTTTCCGTGCCTGGAAATTATGTCTAGGCTGAACACATCCAGACTTCCCAGACGTGGTCATTGAATATATGCAGATAGGCTTTGTCTTGGAGAGATGCAGCAAACCCAGCACTTCTGGGATGCCTTGGATGTGTTGCGTATGCTCTGCAGAAGGGGAGCAGTAGTAGGAAGGAAATCCACCACGTTTGGGACCGGACAGGGCAGTGGGGCAGAACATGCACGCGTTCCCATCTGGGAAATCCTTGATGGAAAAAAAGTGGATCACCACCAGGAGGTAACCACATCCAGGCTTTGGTAAATGGAGGTGAGAAGCGGGTTGTCTTGCTAAGGGCCTCTCACTGAGTAAAGCCTGCTGTCAGCACTCTCCCCTTCGCAACCTCCTCCTGGTATAAACTCCAGCACCTCCAGTGATCCCAGCATGCAGGGAGGGAAGTGGTTTCTCTGCGAGGCAGGGTCCAGATCATTTAAAGTAACGAGGGTGAGACCTTGAACTTGACTTTGTGGTTGATCCGAGATCACCGGACGCAGGCGTAATGCACCCTCTGTCTGAAATTCTGGCCGGCAATGGCCGAGTAAGTACCTCCATGGAGAGATGCGCTGCGGTGTCTAACCCTGCGTGGTCATGCACCTGGATTGATGCCTCCCTTCGAATGTCACCCCATCAACTCCAGAGTGGCTGAAAAAGAGACGATTCAAAATAGTATTGTATTCCATCCTCTTCTTCCCCCTGCCAATCCCAAAGAGCATCTCTGCCTCTTCCCTGAAAGGCATTTACTCTACAGAGTAGTCATATGCAAATTGCTGAGCTGAGGTATTCATGTTGCAGATGAGAAACCAGCTGCATTTCTTCTCTGCTGCTGCTCTGCCGGCACTGTTATCTGGGCATTGACTCTTCCCTTGGTTTTGCTCGTTGTGCCTAGCCTGCAAAAATGGTATCCAAAAAAACATAATGGAAAAGCAAAAATCACCCAAACCCTTTTTTTTTTTAAAGTTTTCAAAGGATATTCTTGGCGTCATCGCTTCCTGCAATGTCTTCATTGGCAGAATCATCCCAGTAAACCTCAGCCCCCGAAAGGGAATGCAGTAGGGAGAGGCACCCCTGCTCCCTCCAGGCTATAAAAGATTTAACTCTTCTCCCCGTCCCTCGTACCCCTTCATGATATCCTTGTCCATCTTCTTCACTGGAGTGAGTTTTACCACGGAAGATGTTATCTCATGATTACTACGCAATAATGGTGTGTGTCATAGGTGAAATGGTGAGTTATTAATCTTAATTATCCTAGAGAAGGCACTCTGAAGTTGCACAGCCTATTTTTCTGGCCAGAGACTCAAAACTCAGCTATTAAGAGGAAGCAAGCTGTGAAATCTCTCTCCAGGCATCTGAAGAAGCCTTAAGAGATTTTCAGAAGTGCCGAACCCTTAGATGTTCCCAAAGATTTTAGAGGAATCTCGAGTGCTTGCCTCTGGCTATAACCCCAGCCCAGGGCTTAGGGCTGTCGCCATGAGCAGAGGGACCTGTTTGCAAATCCCCGTGCTTGCCTCATTTGGGTCAGGTTCTCTATACTTTCCTAGCCCCAGGGAGGCAAGAGTCCTCCTGTGAGGCATTCCCAGTCTTTTTCTGTTGAAACTGTTTGACTTTGTGTAATTGGGAAATCATCGCTGGAATGAGCCTAAGAATAGGCACAGGTAGATGAGAAACCTTCTCTGGGTTTTTTTGTAAGAACGGGTGACTTTGGCTCCATTGCCTATTGCAGGAGAAGGATTGCAGCTGGAGATCCTGAGCAGAACGTGGCATCTATCAAACTTTAGACGAAGATGTTTAGAGCCGCTTAGGACCTGTTGTTTCTTCTGTGCGTGGCATCCTACATCCTGTGCATCCCATGTCTGAGCACTTTGTTGCCCAGGAGCTCTGTCCTGGGAACGTGGTCAAGTAACATGGGCACGTGGGATCCATCAGGAGACCTCAGTTACGCTCTGCCATGTCGTGTGGCTTTTATATTTGGCTCTCTGAATACAACTTAAGGCACCCATGCTGGAAGAGAGCATCCAAGGCTCCTATTAAGTGATGTTTGCGTGAGGTTGGGTGATGGGATGTTGGGCTGCATTGCTTGCTCACAAGATGTTTCTGGCTAGGGGCTACCGAAACTCATTCCACCCCTCTCTACAGAGGGGACGGGATCCTCAGCAACACCCCCCACGCCCTCAGCCTGAATGGCTGCAGCCAGCCCTTCGTCCAGGAGTGCTGAATGCAGGGCTAAGTGGTCCTGGCTCCACCAGACGCCACACTTAAGAGCTGGCTTTGAGGAGGGCTTTCAGCAGGCACTAGGAGGTGGTAACAGGCCCTTGGGTTGGGAGATGGGGAATGTGGTCTTTGTCCTCTCCACAGATGAAGATGGCAGCCGGGTCTGGCCAGATTCCAGAGGCATCTGGACAGCCTCTGTCATCGAGATGGGATGGTTGGGGGGGGACAGGACGTAAGGGGGGTTATCTCCCCTCTGCCTTCTTGGCTGGGAGGGGACAGCTGAGAATTGGAGGTGGCCGCAGAGCTTGGGCACCCTGCGCAACCGAGGAGGTGCCGAGAAGGGGCTCCATGGGGTCAGCTGTGATATTTGTCTTCCTGGGGCAGGGGGTGGCTGGGGGGAGCGTATCAGTCGGGGCGATCTCTCCGTGCTTCGTGTCATGCCATAAGAAAAGGGGGAAAGGGAGTAAGAAGCGGGAGGGGGGGGAACAGAGAGAAAAAAACAACACAAAAGCAGAGTGAACCTGCTGGCTTCCCCAGACTACGTGGCACCACTGGTCATTTCTGTAGGCTATAGGGGTTGTCAGAGTAAGCTGTAAGGACAGGTGTAAATCTGTCCTGTCATTCCACCCTTCCAGCATCTTCTCACCTGAAGGGCTCCCATTTATTGCAGAGAGCAAGCAAATAAACCCAGCCATCGCTTTGACTCG
Source organism: Fregata magnificens (assembly GCA_013389945.1). Taxonomy (NCBI): domain Eukaryota; kingdom Metazoa; phylum Chordata; class Aves; order Suliformes; family Fregatidae; genus Fregata; species Fregata magnificens. The sequence goes on from WAAD01024279.1 coordinate 411,932, forward strand.
CAAAGGGCATGAAAAGACACCCCATGCCGCCAGTTAACCTCCGTCCTCTGCCTTTCCCCTCCTGTGCGGTGCTTTTACAGCCAGCCTGAAAGTAACCCACCCCCACCCCCCCCAGCTGTTTGTTAAAGCAAAGCAAATAAGGACTATTGCAGCTCAGACCAAAATCCACTTGTTTGCAGTCTGATTTTTAACTGTCATTCCCAGCAGAGAGAGGGCAGGGGGAGGGCTGGAGGCTGGCCCCAGCCCAGGGCAAGAGGGGCCATTTGTCTGCCAGGAGGAGAGGGGTCTCGGCAGCTTCCAGGGCGCTCTGGGGCAGGCGGGGAGGGATGCTAGAGGCCTTTCTGAATCAGGAGAACATCTGCGAAACGACCCCAAAATGTGTGTCGGGTGGGGACGTGACCTCTGGATGCGGTTTCCCTGCTCGGCCGGGCAAGGCGGGTCCCTTCGCCCAGCTCCTTCTCTCCTTCTCTTCCCTTTGCAAATTGCGGCAGTGATTTTTGTCCTCAAACCTGGAGCGAGGCTTTTCTCTCCCTCTTTAAGAAGCCATCCGCAGCATCAGTCTGCCCATGGTTTTCATTAAGAAGGGGATGGTGTGTTTCCCATCAAGAACGACTTTAATCTTGACTGAGTTCTGAAAGCTAAAGGTTTGCAGTTTTCTTCGGCCACCTTTGATTATTACTTCTTCTTGTTTTCCAACTCAATATTATAGATCCTCCCTCCCGGCTGAAGTCTTTAATGGCCCGGTCCATCCCCACTCCCCCAAGTACCCATTCTGTGGATGTAGCAAACTCTAATTAATTATAACTTATCTCATGACTTGTCAGCATCACATGTTTGATCCTGTTTAGAAACCATATTCCCAGGGGACGGAAAGACTCGGGAGTAGGTTGATGCTACTCAACAGTGATTTAATGGACGCATTAATGCCGAGACAGATAACTGTGTAGCCATGTTAAGTAATACATCAAGAATCTTTCCAGAGAGGCAACTTTACAGGTCACTGCAGAACTGCTAACTGATATTAACCCGCTTTGCATTGTGCTCTGCATATGGGCCCTGGGAGTTCACACACTTTCTTTTGTTTGGTTTTTTTTTCGAGCAGCCTCTTCCCATTCCCCCCTGGAAGCGATGGAGATATTAGACGCCTAATGACAATGTTTCACACGCGGGGGTGGGGTGAGGAGGACAACAGGCTTGTTAGCCGGGTTGATTTTAAGCACACCCAATTACTGGCCCGGAGGAGGCAGGGAGCAGAGGCTGCTGCCCGGCCGCGGAGATGCTCCGGGCTGTGCCGGGTTGTCGCCGGCCCCGCGGTGGC
>WAAD01024280.1:10885-28587 GCA_013389945.1 Fregata magnificens
GAAAACAAGTCTTATGAGGAGCGGCTGAGAGAACTGGGGCTGTTTAGTCTGGAGAAGAGGAGGCTGAGGGGAGACCTTATAGCTCTCTACAACTACCTGAAAGGAGGTTGTAGTGAAGCAGGCGTTGGACTCTTCTCCCAAGAAACTAGTGATAGGACGAGAGGAAATGGCCTCAAGTTGCATCAGGGGAGGTTTAGATTGGACATCAGGAAGAATTCCTTTACTGAAAGAGTGGTTAGGCATTGGAACAGACTGCCCAGAGAGGTGGTGGAGTCGTCAACCCTGGAGGCGTTCAAAAAAGGTGTAGACGTGGCACTCCAGGGCCTAGTTTAGGAGTCATGGTGGTGTTAGTTGATGGTTGGACTTGATGATCTTAGAGGTCTTTTCCAACCTTACTGATTCTATGATTCTATGATTCTATGATTCTATGATTTAGCCCCATGCCTTGCCACTGGTGCAGCGTAATGCATAATGGATCTGACGAAACTTAAAAAAGAAAAGGAAAAAAAAAAAAAGAAAAAAAAAGAGCTCCAAAGCCACAGTGCAGCTCTTGAAGTTACAACACTTCAAGTGAATAGAGGGATGGAGGAGGAGAGAGGACTCTCCTGACCCTTACAGGTGAATTCTTTACATTTTGAAACATGACAATTCTCTTTTACCCAACTTTCTGCGTTAAAACAATTGTATACATGCCTTGAAATAACCAGTGAATTTCTGGGATTTTTTCTGTCGTCATAATGCTTGGTGCAACCTGCTTTGCACACTGCAGATACAGAGAGGCAAACAGTAGAATATTATAGAACTTGTCACTATATATTGTAATATAAAGGTTTCTGCTTTCTGTTTTGGGGGTTGGGAAACAATATCTACTTTAAAGCTAAATATGACAAAACAGAGTCAAAATTATTCTTTAAAGATATTTTAAATTTTATTTATACATGTAGCATATTCTTATGCTGTTAATGAATAATCCTATGAAAACTTTATTTTAAATACCTTGAAATAGTAGTTTATATTTTAAAAGTCTACTGAAGATACACTAATGGGCAGCTATGATAATATTTCATCTGAGTTAGGGAAGGCAATTGTTTGCAGCTAACGCCCTGCATCCCTTTCCTTCTCTTTTCATGAATAGGAGTAATGCTGTTTTCATTTCTTGGGGAAGGCAGGAGCCTGAAATAAGTCTGTAGCTGACTATTCTTGTCCACCGAAAGTAAGAATCTAATCTTGCTTTCCTTGGGCAAAATGTTGCTTTGGGACCAAAGCCACAAAGGCCACAAAGATTTTGATCCCACATTGAGTAAATACTGGTGGGCTGTTTCTTCAGTGTGTGGGCCCAGTGCAGAGAATGAGTCCCTCTGTGGGCACATCCATCCCACCAGGCTATCAAAGCTAAAACTGCACTGCTGCGGTCCACAGCTAAAATCTGATTTTATTCTGAACTTATTCTGATGCCACAAATACTTATACACATGAATAAGTTAAATTTCACACCCATGATTAGGCATTTGGACTACAGTGGCTCTATTGGAAAGAATTTGGCAATTCCGTTTGCAAGGCTGAGCTCGGAAGCTGTAGAGACGTACTTCCACAGGGCCATCAGGCTTCCTCGACAGTGTTTAGATATTAGTTTAATCAAAGAACTGTGTGCCATTACCCCAGAATCTGTGTCAAGCTGTGGATTAGGTTTATAAAAAAAACTACAAAAGCTCCTGCTGGTTGAAAGATTATGAGTATTTAGCTACATTACTGCTGCTACAGGCATGAACACGTCCTTTCAGTATTTTTGAATTGTAGCAGTGCTACAATTAATTAATTGTATCCGTCTAGTTACAAATTAGACTGAAGTTAAAGGCTAAGGTTTTATTAAGTACTGCTGATTTTCTTGTTGTTTTTGACTGTGTAAGTTAAACTGAAATACACTTCTCTAAACTGGACTCAAAGAATATGTCAATAAAAGACATTGTAATTAGTCAAATGTAAGAATGTTAACTGAAGAAAATTCACAGAACACCAATAACTACCAGTAACTGTCATTATGCTAAACCTTTTAATTTCTCATAACAGCGAGAATAGTGTTGTGAGAACATGAGATAATACACACAAAAAGAAGAAAGGAACTTCTGTTTGCAAAAAGTGCAGGGAAGTTGTTCCCATAATAAGTCATTCTATTAAACAAGAGCCATTATTGCACTCTAGCAATGCAAATGTAAAACAGAAAGTCTGTTAGGAACCAAGCATCATTGTTAGCATAATATATTGTTAGCATATATATTTTCCCCTCCCGCATTTTTTCTTTTTTTTTTTTGGAATTGCATGCTATTCGGTTAAAGAGATTGTGGATCAAGATTCGACACTTAAGGAAAAGTATTTTTTTATATTGTTCAAAGCTGACCTCTGCTTTTGAAAAGGCTTGATCTGCACTTTTTCATCTGTTTAGAAGCATACATTTTTGGTTAAGAAATTGAAGACAATCTCTTTGTCTTTTTCCTAAGCTGGGGAGGTTGAGATAAAAAAGAATGCCTGCTTTAAAAGTCACACATGGCTGTAATTTAAGATTTTTTTACCTCATTGTCCATAACAGTTGAAAGAAACCTTCAATGAAAGTTTATTAACTAGGCCAATGCCTGAGGCAATAAAGGTTCATTTATTACCAGTTTCTTGGCTGTTTTTCTTCTTCTATTTTTCCGTTAAACTCATAGCGTAAGATAATACTTCACAAAATTAAACCTTTGACCTTCTGTGGAGTTAAGTCGCCTTTGATTAGATAAAGTAACAATTTATGGTCCAGCATGAGGTTGCACATGAAATGAATAATGCAACAGACTGAATGAGAACTGAGAATCTATTGCTTTTGAAAAGATGACTGTTGTTTAAGAAAGAATGTTCTCTCTTAATTGTATTGTAGTGATGCTGTATGCATTCCAGTAGGATCTTAAACTGTTGCTGAAAAGTACAATATAGCCAAGCAGTTATGCAGTATACATTGTTTAATTCTGTCACAATTGCACCAAGCCAATAATAAATTCACAGATTACAAAACCCTGTAAAGCTATAACAGTTAGTAATTTGTTGTGGTGTTTGAAATGCACTTTCTGATTTCACTTTTTACTCTTCAGTACGAAGAAATAAATCCACAATAAAGAATAACTTCATGGAATGTAAGTAAGTCCATCAGTTCCATAAATGGCAAATTTTAGTGATAAAATAATTACATTTACAGATTTTTTGCAGCATCATTGAACCTGCCAGTAGTTCTCATTCAAAAAATACGGTCTTAATATTAAGTTTTATCTACTTTTAACAAAACAAATCAAGAGGACACTACTTCTTTCTAGGTCAATGTTTTATTTCTGCAACTGTGTTATTAAGTAAGTGCAGAGACACATTGTAAGTCAAAAGATTTTTAGATTTGAAGATTGCTGTGGAAATTTAGCTCTTTTGCTTGTTTATTTTAAATGCAATACCCCGACCTCAAAATTCATATTGCAATTTAGGAGTAGTTACAGGAAAAAGGTCTGATTAGTCTGATGAACAACAGATGGTTTGAGCTTCACATACGCTGGTTTTCTCCCAGTGCAAGACTGGCAATTTCATTTTAGTTGCACCAGTCTAAACCAAATCACATGGCTGAATTTTTCTAAGTATTCCTTCTTTAACAATATTTGAAGTGCAATTAGTTATTTCACTTTTTTTTTTACATGACTCCTGTAATAATAGCCTTTTTAAAGATGTTAAAAAAATATCTGAATGAGCAGTTTATGCTGAACCACACAAATTGAACACGAAAATACAGCTAGAGGGGCCAGACAAGAATTTCTTGATTGTCCCAAAATAACAGGTAATGAAATTTTTAGGGTACACCAATACTGTTGTATCGGATCAGTCCAGGCAGCTTAACAGAAATAAGGCTTCTGGATAACTGTGAGATTTCAGGCCTACATTGTACATAAAGAATGCTACTAATGAAACTCAGTATATTTTAGCAGAACATTACAGTGTAGTCTGAAGTTCCCCTTTCTGCAATCCAGTCTGTGTAATCAGACCTCTGTCCTCCTGCAGATTGCTTTCCCCTTCTTGTTTTATGTATCACACTATATAAAATACCCATTAGATCAGAGACTAAGGTTAGGATCCTATTTCATTTGAAATAACTGGGCAGCAGTGTAATAAGCTACCAAAAACTTGTACCTGAACTGCTGAAACCCGTGAAACCAGTGCAATAATCTACAGTGATCGGGGTCAAGTCCTAGGAGGTAACCCTGCCTTTCTTTCTCAGGCAGTTTTTCAGGTTTTACTAAGAATTTTGCCCAAGTAAGAACCTTAATATGAAATCTGGAATTAAGTCAAGAAAAGACATGAATTATTTTCAAGTCAGTACCACTGAAATAAACTATAGGAAAAAGGATTAAGCATTAATTTGAAATAATGAAAGGAGTTCTTTCAGAATTTAGATGAGATTTGGACCTCCTCCCACGCCACGAATAAAGCATTTCTGCAGAATGAACTTTCCAGCAAATAAATGAAATTAAATGTAACACACTGCTGACAGTCGTATTTTGGTTTTCTGCCTGTTCTGTGATGGCAAAGGTAGGGTATCTTGAAAATGTTCTCAAAGTCCTAAAGAAAGAGGTTGTGAAAATACATATATATATTATTGGATTTTTTATGTACCCATAAATATGTATATATATGATATATATAAAGGAAGGTCATAGTTATATTGAGGAAGTTATTAATTATTTATTGGCATAACTGTTAGGAATTATAATTACTATTGGGCATAGTTATGTGAAGGAAGTTAAAAGTGAATTAAGATCAATTACTTAAGTAATTTTTTAAGTTGTCCAGGACCAAGTTCAGGCATACAATTCAAAAATGTATTTTTTGAGACATATTTGAGCCTGAAAAAGTTACACTTATAGGTCCTTTTCTTTTTTCCTTCACAAATAGGGTGTGTTGTAAACTGCTCGTGCCATCAAAACTGGAAGTTTTAAGAGCTCTCTCTTAAGGCAGGGAATAGTATTTATTGGAAGGCAGAAACCCTGGATGTGATTTAGTGGCCACCAGTAGTTCGTACACATTTTGAAAATATGTCATGATATATGACAGCTCTTCCGGGCATTTTGCTTTTAAAACAGAATTGTTTTCTGAAGATGCTATGTTTTTTGTCATTGTTTTCCATTTCATTCACTCATTTTTCAGCATTAGAGACCACACATACTGGGCATACTTCTGGTCTCATTCTCACCCACGAAATTCTGACTTCAGTAGAGTTGCATGGGTGTAAATTAGACTAGAACTTGGCAGGAGAAAGCTTATGATTATATTTGGCAGAGGCAGCAGGCTGCAACTTTATTAACATAATTAACAGCTACAAACACACCCAACAGGCCAAAGTAATCTAGTGACAGAAGAGAGAAGGTCTTTGTAGGAGAGGATCATTCACGCTTTCTTTTGGTGTTCTGCTTCTTGTTCCTGAGTTCCTACTAAGGCTTGGAGAGCTTTCAATTGAGCTGTAATTCAAATTCATACGGCTCCTGCAAGACACCTTGAACAGACTTTTGCTGATGAGTCTATAGGAGCTGTCAGCAATACAGAGATTATTTCAGAAGCGTGATGGTTGAATTGAACTTTACTTTCTGATGTTTTGCTTTTTGAATTAAATTGTTGGACAAGATTAATTGCACGCAGTAAGAGATTTAAATGAATAGCTTTATAAAGCATTAAAGTTCTAAGTATGTCACATGGGAAAAAAGCTGTAAGGTTTAAATGAATAAATGTATTTAATGCATAAAATGTCTAGGCTAATTTTTTAATTCCTTTACTAACATCTTTTATTGAAAAAACATACTTTACGCATCCATCTTAGTTATACTGCTGTGGTTGTGGTAATTTAATATTCCTGCTCTTCGCTAATCTTCTGGTTCAACAGAAGTAAACAATAGGTTTCATAAATTAAAAATACGCTCTTCAGAACATGCTTCTAAAGATAAAAAACAAGGCTGTAAACATTTATGACTGAAACAAACTAGATTGTTCAAATACTGCCATGATGTATCATGTATATCAATATGGCACTGATATCAGTTAGAATGCAAACAAGGTTTTAAATGATGTGCCCCTTCATTTCAGCTGGAGAATCCGCTTTACACCATCTGCCTATCAGATGGTTAGGAACCAGGACTGCGTATTAATGCCACATGTTCGATTTTCTTTCCTCTTGTAATGGTTAGATTCATAGTGCTAATAGCTGTGCATGAGCACTGTCGATGAAATTTGTGTGACGATGGAGTGATGAGATATTTATAAAGCTGCCTGTCTCACTGCATAATCAGCAGGAAGAATGCCAGACATAAACAACTTATCAATTTCAGAATATTAATGACAACTACCATTGACTTTAATCCATTGAATATTTTGGCCTGGATCCTTTTTAACTGTTCAAATAAATATTTGTAAAGAAGAAAAAATATCTAAGTGGCTGTTCGGTGTGATCCTTATTTCTTTCATTTCAGTTGCCTTTATGGGTGGCTTCTGGTTATCTCATATTTGACAATAAAATTTCTGTAGCGTAGAAAAGCGTTCACCTCAGAAACTCCTTGGCTACTTGTTGTAAGAGTAAAGTGATACTAAATAATGTTTCCATCAAAAGGCTTTCTCAAACAACCAAGTAAAAAAAAAATCCCAAGTATTTACCCAAGTATATACCTATACCTGAACTTTAAAGTTTAGAATTTTAAAGTATGCATATAGATACATAGCAGCTTATTAACCTCTTCTGGTTATAATATATTTGGCTGCCTTTGCTAGTGAGATAACTGAGATAAGTCGGGCCCTGTGCTAGAGAGAAAGTTTTGTCTTGTACCATCCCACAGTATACCACAGTGCACCAGTGATTATAATGCAAGGGGCTCTAGTAGCTGGCTCGGGACCTTCCTGACCACTTGCTTTGCTATATCATGACAGTCAAAGGATAGGAAAAAGTAACAGTAAAGTAGAAACTGTGCTGTAGGCTGGAATTGCTGTGAGGAACGGCATTAAGCGATAACTCTGAGGAATATTCCTTGCTCACATTTCCCCCCCACTTACACCGGTGCTTATACGAGACATGCATTTCAGAGTCGTACAGTTTAAATTAATTGCTGTACAACAAAGTAATCATTTCAATCACTTATGTGGTTGTATGAGGGAAAGAGTGAAATTAGAAGTTTAATTTCTGCTTTTTTAAATTATCATTTATTATCACAAGCATTATCTTGTGAAAATCATACTACAGAACTAAGCAGTCTGTATTTTAGTTTCCCAGTCCCTATCCAAAGGTTATGGCTTTCTCTAGAGAGAAGCATTACAGCCTACTTCAGAGAGGAGCACTGAAGTATACTTTTTTGCAAATTTTGTAGCAAAAGAGAGTTTGTATTTTAGCGGTTCTGCAACTGGGTCATTACCCCACTGAGACATAGTATTTACTGGTGGGCTCACAAGCCTGATGTCTAGTGTCTGTTTAGCACGGTATTTTTGGAAGCATTTAAAAACTGCTGGTCTGGAAGTGCAGTCACAGCCAAAAGTTTGAGGCCTACTGTTGTATTCATCAGTTGTATCGTATTTGAATATTCCTCCAAAGGTTTGTTCTGTAAAGATGCTAGTTTTAGCTTGTCAGTGATGTATATAAGAAAAGGAAGTATAGGTTATTGTATTGTTTAATAAGCACAGGATGCAAAGCAAAGTTCAGAGGTGCACCATCCCTTTTTCTGTGGCCTAATTTAGGGACTGTAACCAAATTTGTATAATGTATAACTTCATATCCTTCCTCTAAGGTAAAAATACCATTGGAAGCAATCCATGTTATTGTCAATACCTTCTTAAGATCAAAACATGCACAATTTGTAATAGTAGAAGAAGCTAAAATAAAATTAAACCTTTGTATTTATCCCCCTTCTGATTTGATTTTTGGCTTTTGGTACATCTTCTTCTACCTGAAATAGCAGTTTTCTAAATAATACTGATCTGCCTATGCAGAATGTAATTATCACATACCTGGTAATTCTCATTGCACTTGGAGGTGTTAGAAGTCAGCCTGCGAGGAGGGTCGGGAGGCTGGAACTGTTTGCTAATCTTCATGCGGTCATGCAAAGAAATAAAGGAAAACAACCTTGAGTCAAGCCACAATATATTCAAAGGCACCTCATATGCCACCTCATTGTTTTCCCTGGGGTGGCAGAGAGTCCTGATGTCCGTTCACCTTCTGCCTTCTCCCCGCTGGATTTTGCCTTCTGTCTCTTCCCATCACTAGCCGAGAACATGGCAAGAGTGAACTCATTTTCCATTTAAGGAGGCAAAGGAGACAACCTGAGGCTCTTGGAAGCAATGGTGGTAGCAATATTTACTTCAGCAGCCTGGGATTATTTGCTTATTTGGTCTTTCCTGCTAAATTGCACTCTTCCTATGCTGGGCAGCAGCCTGGGCCCACTAGAATAGTAAGTTGTGCAGTTAATTCCTCTTGAGATCTATAAGACACTTCACACCTCTCAGAGTAGCTGAAAATCAGACAAGCAGGCACCTTTAAACTAATTACACTGAGTTTTTTCAAGCCTTCTCCATGGTCAGGGCAAGAATCTTGACTCAAAATGACTGAGGGTCTGTTCTCCTCATGTGGCATCACAGGCTGAAGGCTGAGATTGCATAATTGCATAAATCTTACCTGGTTTAATGCTTTCTCTTTGTTTCCTTACATTTCATTCACTTTAATTTCCATCTGTGCCCCCTGGATCAGTCATGTGGGGTAGGCAGCTCTTCTGAAGTTTGACACTGACTTCTCTCCACTACTACCCAGGCTGGGGCAGAGGGATCTGAGTGGGTAGCAGCACTGTTTGGGGACTGCACAAAAATTATCCTGCCTCTGGGAAGAGGGGAAAAATTTATGATGTTGAGTAAAGACTGTATCTCATTTTGAGTTTTGAAGGTATTACTGGACCATTTGTCTAATTGCTTTTGACAAACAGAACTTTTCTCGTCTTTGTAGAACATTCTTGTAAATGGCTGGATGGCAGAAATTTGGTTTGGCGGGAAGAGCACTTGGGCTGCCTGAAAATGGCTTTGGGATTGGGATTAAATGGGTTTAATAATTCCTCTTCTCATTGATAAATGCCTTAATGCCTTGAAGTTTTGGGGGAAGCAAAATAAGTATTTCACCAATGTTCACCTTTCTTCTAAAAGTGCTTCCTAGAATGCTCACATCTCCTTGCTGTTATGTGTGAAATGAGAAATACATGTCTGAGTTCTTTCATCTGTTAGTCTTAAATAGGAATGATAGACCTGGTTTTTTCTGTTTTCTTTAGCATGGCAAACATTTGAGGCCTAAAGGGTATTTTTTTCCTAAGTACAGTTATGTACATGTTCACCTATTCATAGCCAGACACTTAACGACACTAATTCGAAGCTAAGTTAGATTTCTGAAAGCATGTATTTGTGTCTCCAGTTAGTTATGATTGTGTTATGACTGCAGTTACTGGATACCAAGTTAAGATTTAGGTGAACATATAGAAGGAAGTATCTAAATAGGATGAGAAACATTTTACTTGAAAAAGTTGACAAACTTCAAATCAAACAAGAGGAATAATACTCTGCAATGTTCTCCGTTCATTACATGGCAAGCATAAAGGAAGAGTAACAGTCTTAGTCCCTACAATAATGAAGAATCATAGAATAATGTATATTAAATTTTGTTCATACTTCTTTGCAGGCCTGACAGCAGCAGCTGCAGCGGCAGCAGCTGCCACCAATGCCGCCATAGCAGAAGCAATGAAAGTGAAGAAAATCAAATTGGAAGCTATGTCCAACTATCATGCAAATAATAACCAGCATGGAGCAGACTCTGAAAATGGAGATCTGAATTCAAGTGTCGGTAAGTCTCAGACACAGTATTATTATATGTCCATAATGCTCTGATATTTTATTAAAATGGTGATCCTTCTGGACTTCCTTCTGAAGTCCTTGATTTGGTGTAAAAGTTGCATATTTGTTTTCCTTTTCTTACTGTTTTTAGTTTTATTTTGTATCTGACCTTTACACCAGCGTTCAGCGTTGTTGTTACTATTACAAAAACATTCTTTCCTTTGCAGTTTACTTTTGCAGGTTCCAGTTAATATTTTCCATGAAAGAAAGTGGTTTGATTGCTTAGAGTTCATTTTTCAAAGTACAGGTGGGGTGACAGATGATGGTGTCAAAGTGAAATTTAACAATGTCTCCTGCTCAGTGTGCTGGGTATCGACTTTAGGTAATTCAGAACACAAGCTTGAAAGCAAAATATTTCATACTTTCATGTGCCCTGTGACAAAAGGAAAACATACATACACAATAAATTATTGCCATGCTCTGCAGTTCCTATCATATTTTATTTTAATAAACACATTCTTAAAATGTAGTTAACAGGTTTTTCCATTTCTTAAGCAGCCATCAGGAACTCTTGTTCTTTCTCCAAAAAGAATTGTTTCAGTATACTTTATTCATTTGTTTGGACGATTTGTTTTGCTAAAGCATACTTGAAAGCTAGAGTAACTTTTTGTTGTTGTTGATTAAATCTTTAATCATCTGTGTGTGTCTGCTGTAAAATGTTTTGTTATGCCATTTCATTGTATTGGCTCCTTTTATCATGTTGAGACAGTATTAGCTCAGCAACAGAAATTCAATGACAAAGAGGTATGTTCAGAAGACTGCAGGCAAGATTGGTGTATATTGGGAAAAAATGGCTTAAGATAGGGATTTTTTGTTTGTTTTTATTTTGGCTCTTTTGTTTAGTTTTGTTTATTTTTTAGTTTTTCATCTCCTAAATACATTCGAAATGAGTCTTAGAGAGTTATGTACTAGCCTTAACACAAATAAGTATGTGTTTGTGAACAGCATTTCTGTACAGTTCGGTAGGCATCGGTAGGCTATTATTTAGAAATAACGTGAATTGCAGTTCAAAGAACTGGTTCATCTAGGCACACGCTATTTTAAATAACAACAATATGTATGCATTACTGCATAAGGAGAGAACCAGATTTTTTGTTTTCCTTTTAAAGAAAGGCTTAAAAAATGCTTCTGTGATGGCAAAGAAAATAGTCTTAAATCAGTTGTGTTAGTACTCAGATACCAACATGTGCAGTCACTAGAATATTAGTGGAAAGATTGGCCTCTTGGAGAGAAGACAAGAGTGGGTAGAGAGCAGGTGTCTTTGAAATCTGGGAGGAGGAGATAGGTACAAATGAAGTGGAAGGACCAGGTGGCCCCTAACATACTGGAAGAAAAGTGAAGTAACGAGAAAGAGTAAAAAATATAAATACAAACTGGGAGGATAGAGTCTGTACTAGAACTAGAGGCTAGTTTAGATTTGAATTTCAGACATAGTTGAATGCATTATGTGAAATAAAATGCTCAAATATTGGATTATAGAACTGTTATTCTGCTTGGCAGTTCTAGTGACACACCTCTTATACATCCATGGAAATGGAAAAGTTAACAGGTAATCAACATCTAAACCATGTGAAGTATTTGTAGGAGAGTGGATGGACGGAATATCTGAATTTCCTCTGAATAAAAAAGAAAAAAAATCTATTTTGAAATCATTGTTTGAGGCATAATTTAGATAACTAATCTGCTCTTACACAGCTTAATCATTTTCCCTGTTTAAGAAAATGCATTCTAGCTATTTTAGTAGGGCAAAGTTAGCGAAGCGAGTTTATTTATTGTCTTTGTCAAAATTTCCTCTCAGCCCCTTAACTTACTTGTTAACTTCAGTTAATTTCCAGATTTAACTGAATGAAGAATTGAGTTCATTTTGTTCAGAAAAAAATGGCTTTTCTGAGTAGAGTGAGTAGCATTCCAGTTGCCTTCATTCCATGAGGAATGGTTCTGGAAATACAGTGTGCTTGTCTGTGCATCCAGTCTTGAGCTATACTCTTCCTATGGAGTTTTTCTCAAAAGTAGTTTGCATTTATTTTTTTCTTTTATAGTGAGCCCTATCTAGTGTCCAGTGTCAGTTATGCCTATGGTATCAGAGAAGTGAGTCCTACTACTACTGCTGCCAGGGTATTATTAGGTTCATTAAGACAGAAGTCTCTATTTATTAGTTGCATTTTTGAAAATTAGCATATTGTATTATCTTGACAAGAACTCGTATTTCAAAGGTGTTTCTTTGTAATAGGTGTGTGCTTTTTTTTTCCTCTGCATTTTTTTCAGATGTTTACTTCTCTCTTTTCAAATAAATATTAAGTCTATATACCATTAATGTTTTAAATTATGGCTTGTTAGGCGTGAATTTGAAATATTACGTTACTGAATGAGGACAGGAAGAAGGAATAAAACAAAAGAAAATAACCTGATTTTGGTTTATAGTTTAAATTATATTATGTGCCTGGCCAAACTGAAAAGGAACAAACAGACTAACTAACCAGGCTAAAAGCTTAACTGATACGTCTTAGCCCATATGTAACAGGCATTATGGTATATTAGTGTACATGGATTGATCGTACCGTGTTCTTAGGCTGTTCCAATGCCTATGTAAAAGAAGACAAATAAAATACAGGCTCTTGAGTTGAATTGTCAGGTTTACTTCTGAATTGTCTTGCTTTTTGGTTTTAATCAGATGCTTAATGTGAATTATAGAAGTCATTTTTGTAGATGAACATTCTATAATTATACAGAGCACTACACAAATTTATTACCTTGGTCCTTTGAAGCAATGGCCAAAAGGTTAGTGAGTGAAGGGAGTTAAAGGAAGCCAATGATACTAATAAGTCATTATTTTCTGTCCCTCAGTTTTGTATGGTAACCTTGAGCTTGCATCCTCCCACCAGAATTATCATTTTAGAAGGGGGAAAAAAGGGGAAAAAAAAAAGGAAATTAAAGAGGAATCAGAGTGAGGTATTAGCACACTGAGTAAAATATATGGCTGCAACGCCTTTCTCCCCCATCCACAATCAATTGGATTCTTTTAGTTTAATATTTACTTGCTAAGATGAGATGCTAGTCTGCATGGTGATAAACAGTCTGCTACTGGCATCTGAAGGTGACCTGTCAGTTCATATGGACAAATCTCCTGCTTACTGAAATGTACAAAATAAATCATTAAAGCAGGCAGGTGCTCATTCCCAGATTTAAATCACCATAGATTTATGATTTGAATTAATGCTTCATTTGGTCATAGAAATAGATGCTGAGACAAATGATATGCAGTGGTTGGGGCTTCCATACTGTAGCCATCCTAATATTGATTACTGAGATGTCTTTGCAATCTCTTGTTTATATCAAGTACTGTCTTGTGACAGCTTGGCTGATATGAGCTACATTGCAGATAAGAAGGAAAAATGTCCTGGGTTCTTTTTAGTGGCAATTCTACATACAACATGCAGGATAGATGAATTACTGGTTTTTTGTTTAAAAAATGAATTCTGTGTGGCAGCAAACAAAAAAAGATTATGCTGTGTGTTGGATTTTTTTGTTTAATTGCAGAATTAAAAGAAAGAGAGTGACAAGGTCAAACTTGAAATTTCATTGAAGAGGTTCTGCTCTTTGTCATATTAACATCTTAGGATGATATTAGGATCAGTTGTATATTTACCGGCTAATACTCCGAAGTTATAGATAGGTAGAGCACCTCAATTATTTCCTTGCTGCTTAAGTACTTACTGGTCTGCTATCATACTTCATTAACCTGCAGCAGCAAAAGATAGAAGCCTTTGAAAATAAATGTGTTTAAAGCTATTTCTGTGAGCTAGGCTTTGCTATCTATAACTTGGTAGGAAGTGAAGAACGGTGCCTATACTTTTGCTTCCCGAACATTTTATATAATGAAAACACTATGCATACACTTTACGGAATACTCAAAGGATTTGTAAAGACCTTTGCCACTTGCTGAAATCTGACTCATAAAACTTGTAAACAACTATCAACAATAGTAAATTACTTGCTTAGTAGGAAATGAGTTCATATCTATTCAAAATGTGATCTCAAAACAGATGTCCCAAGAAAATGTCATTGTTTAAACTATATTCATACAAAAAAAAATGCTATTATTTCTTTAAGGAAGTGAAGCAATCATGAAGACTTTGGTGTTCTCAGTTTCTAAACACAGTTAGGAAATACAAGGCAACATTTTACACTTGGCTAGCACGTTAATCCATAAACAACTACAAAATGTGTTGAAAATTAAGAGGTTTTCTTGGCATGTTAGGTTTCCTATTCATCCGCATTACCTTGCAATATTTAAAATTATGAGACAAACGCAAGGTTTCCTGTGATCTGTTGTTCAAAAGTAACGGTTGCTTGCATACTATTATTCTTTTATTTTCATCCAGAATCAGAGATAAAATGATTTAGGTGAAATTATTTTTCTCCAGTGACCTTGCCCAATAATAGAACAGTACAAAATGCAGTCATTTCCTTCTTCTAAACACACGTGTCTATTTTGAAGGAAAGAATTACTTTTATGGTTTCAGGAAAAAGTCTTGGAGACCTTGAAAAAGCAAATAAAAGGAAACAGAGAATGCAGGCCACTGAGCACAGCTCTGCAGTTGCACATCTGATTCTCTGCCTTGGCAATGTTAATGAACCTCAAATCCTCCCTATAATTAGATGAGGGAATTGCTTATATTTTCAAACAGATGATGCTGCTATAATGAAACGATTGACAAGGAACTTAAGAGTGTCTACAGTAGTCATTTGGTTTCTGGGTTTTGGGGTTTTTTTTCTTTTCTTTTTTTTTTCTTTTTTTTTTTTAAAGTGTAAAAAGATTGGCTGTAGATACAGGTCCTGGGAGAGGTAGTAATTTACACAGAATGCTATGACAGGTGTCTTTGTATAGCACGGAAATAAAATTGAAGAGAGAGGAATGATGGGCAGGTACGGCAAATTTTTTGGGAGGGGGTGTCCTGTGCTTATTCTGCTTGGGTTCTTTAAAAGGGGCCGAGACTCAAGAGATGGATCCGGATTGAGTGCACAGCTGTAACTGCTGATGAGCTAATTGCTCCTTATCTCTCAGCCCCATTCATCTTCATTTTTTACCAATTACTGAGAATTATCTGTGTTCTCAGTTGGATATGAGAGTTAATCCTTTTTGGTTAAGCTGGCAGTACTGTGAGCAGATTCCAAATCATAGGGTGAAAAAGCCAGAGCAAGCTTGTTCTCAAACTCTCTCCAGTTCAATGACAGTATCACTAGTTCATAAGAATTTTTCTATTGTTTAACAGATTAAACACTGATTTTTTTTTTACTTTAGTACTTCTATTAATATGTATTTTTCTCTTAGCATAAACTGAATGTGTATGTTCCTAAGTGGATGGCTGTGCTCCCTGTCTAAAAATATTCACTTGCAAAAATAAAAATAAGATAAACAATAACTTCAGACCAGAAAGATTATTTGCAGTATTTCAGTGTTTATTGTATGATACGTAACACTTCGTTTAACGACAAGACTGTGCACGTAACTTTGACATCGTGGGGCATAAGACAAATGCTTGGCAATGACATATATCTACTTTTGTAAACTTCTTTGAGATCTGTGGATGAAAAGTGTTGTCTAGGTGCTAGCAAAGGCATAATCATACAGCCTTAAGGACAAATGTGCGATATTGAGCACATCGTATTTCAAGCTAAAGGAATGCTTTCATAAAACTGTGATTGGGAATGCACAGAATACCAGAAACAGATCATTTGGTTATAGTCAGGACACTAAACTTTGTTTTGGAATTTTACTTGTTTTCATGAAGGCGTGGGAACAAAAAAGTCTTGAATTTCATAGCTAAAATACAATGCTAGCCTATCAACCGAAAATATAATTTCTCTGGATCTGCTTCCCTAGCCTTTAATTGTGATTCTTAAATTTGCTAAACAAGGCAACGAATTGGATGTTATGATCTGAACACCAGTTAGTAAATTAAGGGAATTATTAGCAAAGATTCAGCATTTCATGTTGGACAGTCAGTTGTGTTATGAGTCCCTCATCTAGATTAAATCCTCACTATGGGATTCATTGGAACAAATGTAGACATTTACGTCCAAGTTAGTCACCTTAGACTCAACAGGCAGAAATAGGCAATTGTAGGGGTGATCCATCTCATCCTAAAGTAAATGGCAAAAGTAGGTCAGATAAATTGCACCTTAAAAGTGCTTAGACATGCGACTACTACGTTGTAGTTGCATAAAGAAAGTTAAATGACTGAATCTCACTCTCAGTGCATGCAATTAATATTTTCTGGAATAAGATTTGAATGGGTTAACCGGTCTTTTCCAAGACAGTGATGCAGTAATGGCAAAACAGTGCCTGAGACACAGTGAAATGGAAAAGAAAAAAAATAAATCTACTCTTCAGAAACGGCAGGTGAGGAGTTTAGGTATTCACCCAGAAAACTATTTAGATATAAATGTATTCTCAAGTTTGTTCTGATTGTATAGGTATATTGCTTCTGAGAAGGGTGATTTTACCTATGTGAGACATACTGAGAGAACAGGCTTCTAAAACTGCAGAAGCAAAAGCTTCCTGCGTGACATTTGTGCTCTGGGTCTGCTATGAAGCTGTATGAAGTTCATGGAAAAACCTAAACTATTAAGTCTATCTTGTCAGCAAGATAAAAAAAAAAAGGCTATTTATATTGTTTGATCACATTTGCTTTATTTCCTGTTCCATGCAAGATAATCCTAATTGGATAAATAGTTGGATAATTTAATCTTCAATGTGATTTTTTTCAAAATACATGCTTTATTGTTATGGCTATTTTCCTTTTTAATAGTGTCTTGTATGAAAATAATGAAATTGTTAAGCTTTTATTCAGTTTTGTTTCATTGTTATTTGTTATCGGCAGTAAATATACTTAAACATGATACTGTGGATGTGCTATATTAAGAAATGTAAGCTTAATACACACCTTATTTTGCTAAGTAGTTCTGATAGTCTGTAGGATCATCTTTTGTAAATATTAACTAGAAGCTACATTTTAAAAATAAAACACGAAACTATGATTATTAGTTCAATTTTAGAAAATAATGTCTATGGTGGAATATGTGACAAATGAACATATCTCTAACATGCAAATTGAATTATCATAATGAAAATATGTCTTTCCTGTGCTATAGACATGTAAATATGCTATATTATGCATAAAAATATTTTCCATATAGTCATATAGAAAATTGAAGAAATACATAATTATTGTTGTTGTTCATATATAGCACAAAGGACCAAAAAAACTTCTTTCATTTTTGTAAAAGAATTAAAAAGTGCATCCTTTTCTTACTGTGGCGTGTCTGCTCCAGAATGATGTGTACTAAGCAACATCTCATGTTCGGCTTAAAGGTAACTTGATAAAGATAAATCCTGGAGGGTTTTGTGTAATCAGGATATCCTGGGTTGGGGGGGCCGCGAGGGAAAGTCATCTGCTTTCTAGAGACTAAGGCTGTATTTGCACACATACGATGCCTATGTATGCTATTGTGTCTATGTTCAAGGGAACATTTGTGGAGTTTCTCCAGGTAAGGCAACCATAGGGCCTAGAGTCAGGCATCTACTGTAAGAAATCTTCTTAAATCGAGTCTGTGCATGTAGAAAATTGCATGCTCTGGCAGTTCTTAAAAACTCCATTTTATAGGCCTTTTCCCATCAACAATGTCAGCGGGATCTACATGTAGATACATCGCCCTTGTCTCAAAGTTTGCATTCAAGTCTTAGA
>WAAD01024281.1:0-10696 GCA_013389945.1 Fregata magnificens
TTAACACAGGAATGACGGGGGTTTTTATCACAGCTGTGAAGGCACTCACACAGGATAGCTAAGGAAACCTTCAGTTCTAGAAATGTATTTTTGAAACTTAATCTTCAGTTTCTTAAGATGAAGAGTTTTAGTAAAGGTATTTTTTAGGAAATATTAAGAAAACCCACAACCCCGCTTTCCTTTGGACACCATTCAGCTTAGCTTGTTCCCTGCCTAGTTATTTTGTATTGGTAGATGGTGACTTCTTGGTAGCCTATTAAAATCAGCGGTCGCAAATGTGCTGGAATGGAAGGAGTCTCCTTGGAAACAGTAGTTAAAATTGGGTAGTAAAATATGCTAGTATAAAACTGGATCTCTCCATGGCTCCTAGTAAAAATAAATAAATATATAAATAACCAAAACTCTATAAAATACTATATAACAGTATTTTGTGACCATATAAGTCTCCAGCAGAATCTGTACTACATCAAATGTCACACTGAGATGATAATTTTGGACAAAGCAACACCCCCTGAGGTCTTCTCCATACCAGCTCCCCTTCTCTTAAGTAAATAATTGTTACTACCACACCATAGCTTGGGGACAGAATGGGAAAGAAAAAGGAAAAATAAAATCTTCCTCAAAACCAAGTAAATAATATATTGCAATTCATCAATCAAGCCTCCCTTCTGTACTATGTCGTGTGAATACTGAAGTAGGGGTACAATGAATACGCAAAAAAACCACCAAAAGAATTAAAAAGAAAAAATCACATTCAAACAAATTGTATTAAAACAAAGAAAAAATGGATCAGCCCTTCTAAAACACGATGACACACAAATCCATTCTATCAAAAGGAACTTAATTGAAATATAGACATTCTGCATTACAACTGACACATCTCATTAAAATTAGAAAGCTGAGGGCTTGACAAATTGAAAAAAAACCCAACCGTAAAGCTTTCATTGGTAATCAAGTTGATCCAGGAAAATAATTCCATAAATTAATCCCATAGTTCTCTTTATGTACGCAGTTTTACAGTTCACATACTCATTTTCTGACAATTTCACAAAAAATTGTTTTACCTTCTGAATAGAAAGTCAGTGTACTAATAATATTCTGTCTAGATGAGGAACTGAGATGCAGTGGGATTAAGTGCCCGGGAATATATAAAATTTTATAGTTAAACTCATGGCTCAGCCAGATCCTTTCAAGATACAGTCCAGTATCTAGGTCCATGCTTTTCCAATACATCAACCGTAACCTCAGGAAGCTCAGCAATATATTGGCTTCTCTGATCATTGCCATTAACAAACAGGTATTAGCGAATAACCCCATTCCTGCAGTCCTTTACTGGCAGTCTTGAAATCTACTTGGAATGACAGATTTCTCCTTGTAATACCAAAGTACTATAATCAGCTAAATTCAACTCACTGACATTTCTAGAACAATCCTACTCATGATGCAAGGTAAGAGTGGTTTAGATGCAACTTCCTCTACCTTTGTTATTGGCAGAATTTCCTCCTTGGGAAAAATAGAGAAGCCTAAATCTTCCATACCTTTTTTTCCTAGGTGACAAAATGTGACATGGTGAAATCACTAAGGCACCACACACTTTTTGAAAGACAGTAGTTACTTGAGAGGATTAGCTCCTAGTTCTCGACTGTTCAAGAGCTAGACAACTTCAGATACACTTCTCAGATGAAAACAAAAATCACAGCACTTAATAACAGACAGATTTCCCTGAATATAAAAAACCATATTTTCATTCTCAAAAGAAATGAATATCTAACAACATGCTGTATACTAGTTCAGTCAGGCTGTGCCACTGATTTTACTTACATATCCATAGAGTCTTCCTTTCCTTTGTTTCTATAAAAATGAAAACATAAACTTCCCAAAGCACAGCATTTCATTCACAGCATCTGTCAGTGACTCACCAGCCAGCCTGCAGATTTACAAATAAATGCTATAAAGAGAGTAAATTTCCAATTATATAACTTTGTCACTCCTGCCTTTTCAATCAATTCAGAATTATATGAGTACCTGTGCACAAATTAAAATGCAGAGGGAAAAAAATCAGATAAATAGGGATTATAATAGTAACGTTATTGTATAGATATTTCTTCCTCATGAGACAGATAAATAAATACATTTTAGTCCTCACCAATGGCACATGACATCAACAGAAGGAACATCTAACTAGTGCCCAACAATCTGATATTTCAGGAATATGTATGGACATTAGTTAAATCCAATTTATCTTCTCACCTATCTTTCAAATGATATCCCCAAATACACATATTCTTCATGTGAAAGACAATGTAAATACAAAGGTAAAGGAATTTTTGTGGGAACAAAATCTGAGTAAGAAAACATTACCAAAAATGAGAGACTTTTGAATTATACACACCTCATTCTAGGTATATAAGCTAGAACTAACTTAGTAAGCCTTTTAAACATGTCAAAGTCTTTTGAATGGATCTAATATTGACTGAAAATAATTATCAAAATCTAGGACTCTGAAAGAGCCTTTGCATAGAAAGATATGAAATTAGGATCTATTATTGTCACAAAGTCACCTGGCCAAAACAATATAATTAACTTTTATACAATTAGTTCTATTATCTGGAAAACTTCCTTGACAAGCCTCATTTTAGAAGTTTCTGTTCCTTGGTGTCACTTTTTTCCTTCTCATATTTTGAAATGCGACTAATTAATACTTTCTGTACTTCTTCGTAAAGTTTTAACATCATGGCTGCATATAGTAAGTTTCCCTAGTGATTTAATCTATAGCAAACATTAGTGATCTACTATTTTAGGAATTTGAAAATAATTAAAACCCAATTACAATTGTCAACTCATTGAAAAAAAGCATCTTAACCTCTATTTTTAAGCTGGTTTAAACCCATGAATATGAATCAATATAAGTAGAGTTATGTAACTGTTTAATACAAATGGTAAAAAGGATTAAATAAGTGGTGACACAATAACAACAGCTACATATTAAATGCAAGGCAATATATTTTTAAATTTATAGATTTAATTTACTGGACTAGATTATATACCATCTTATATTTAAATACTTACATACTTATGGAGCATGCAGCTATATTAGTATTCATCTAAGTCTTACTATTTAAATCCACTGAATCTCATTTGTGTATTAAATACTCATGGGAGTGAAAATAAAAAGCTAAAATATTTATTGATATTTTTCCCCATACTCCCAGTGAAATTCACTTGCAGGATTTGCTGACAAAAATATGATTAATCTGAAACAGGGGTCTGCACTTTGTGCCACGGGTTTCCCTTACTGTCAAGATATACAGTGGCTTAAGAATAATTTACAAATTAATTTACATAAAAATGCTGGAAATCACCAGATACTGTTTGAAGGACTCAAAAGTAGAACAGAAAAGAACCACTAAATCTTTCAAAAATTATCTCCATACAGAAGTTATCTCTAAAAACATTCTCTCTTGTACATTATTCTGATATCATCTGTTTTCTCTCTTTACTTATTAATAATGTATTACTTCTCCATTTGTATTACCGCTCAAAGATCCTCCGCCACTCAAAAAGCTGAAAGCAGAACAGATTGCAAAGGGCATACAGCTACTTAACTGTAAAAAGGGGTGGAGGACTGTGTTGCATTAAAGGCTAAAGTAGCCCAAGTTGTCGTTATAAGTCCGGTCGTGCTCAGTGCACAGAACTATTGTGATTACGGATTATAAATCCGGTCGCGTTCAGTACACTGAACTATCACGATTACAGATGCACAAACAAGGTGATACACCTTCAGTCTAGTCACGTTCCATGAACTACCACAGCCACCCTTAAAGAGTTTGGTCGTGTTCAATGAGAACTATCATGGCTAGAGTAATGAATAGTGCAGTTTATTAAAGCAACAGATACACAGGTTCTTTGGATTGCCAGGGATAAAATCACTGCAGAGCACGTGCAAATACCAAGACTATGAGTAATACTATTTGGCAACAAACGCGTTAAAAGATGTAAAGCGACTCTATAGAGATTTCTAAGTTGCGCGCAGAGGCACTTGGTGTGACCAAGTGTTCGAATCTTACCCAAAGNAAAACATGATGGACCGTTGGCCCAGGGTAGCAAATATGCAGCTTATCATTGTTCCATGGTACCTTCAAGTTCCCATTTATCACAGAGCCTGGCCGTGGTGTCTCCACTCCGGTCCGCCTTCCGTGCAGTTCCTCTTAGAGTTGGCACACCAAGTTCCCCTGGTGTTGCTAACATCTAAGGTTACAGGCCTAGGGAACTTCCGTGGAATGGATTCCTTGCATATCAGCTGCACTCCACCCTGGAAGCTTCTTCAATGCTGTACCTTTCTTTAAAATATGAATATAAGTTTAATTGCTAGGTCACCTCCAGCAATTATTCCACAGAGTGCATGCAATACTGCATCAAAACAAGTCTGCTTCCTAACTTGAGACAGGACAAAAAAGTGTTCCAAACTACTTGCTTTCTCACACTCTCTACTTGTAATAGCGCGGTGCTGTGGCCTCTGACCCACTGCCCCTCATTAAACTTATCTTCAGCTTCAAAGCTGAACAGGAGCCATCCATTCCCAGTTTGAATTCTACATGACAGTAATACTTCTGTCTCGGCTACCAGTCTGGCAGTCATGTTTACCTAGTATCACTAGGCGGTGATGTTTATTACACCTCTCTGCTCCACTGTCACCAACATGACCTCTGTGTTTCTGTAAGACAATCAGTCAACTGATGATGGTTATCCTTAGGGACACAATTGCTTACTGGGCTGACCCGCCTACTGACTATAGCTGCCACATCTTCACAAAACGTATCCACCCACTTAATCTTCAAAAGATGGGGGAAGTGAAGGGCAGGTTGTCTTGATCAGTGTGTTTGGTTTACGTAGCAAGCTTTTGGTATTGGGGAGTGGGTGGGACAGGAAGGTTGCAGGGATGGCATCTGTGAGTAGAGATCAGAGACTGTCCCTGTGTTGGACAAACCTAGTTCCAGCTGGCTCCAAAAAGGAACCTATGCTGGCCAAACACGAGCCCATCAGCAACACTGGTGGTGCTGCTGTGATAACATATGTAAGAAAGGGTAAAAAATGTTGTGCAGCAGTTGTGAGAGAGAGAAGTGAGAAAAAATATGAGAGAAACAGCCTTGCAGACACCAAGGCCGTGATGAAAGAGGGAGAGGAGGTGCTCCAGGTGCAGAGAAGAGATTGGTCTGGACCCCCCTGGAGAAGACCATGGTGAAGCAGGTTGTCTCCCTGCAGCCCATGAAGAACCTCACTGGAGCCCATGGAGGAAAACCAGATCTCAATATATTGTGTGAGGCTATAATCTCATAAAGCTACGTTTCTGAAATGAATCCTACAGTAATGAAGATTTCCAGGCAGTATCAGATTAATTCAGATGGCTTTCAGATTCTGTACTGGTATTTCCATCTATTGTATCTTGCTGGAAGAAAGCATTACTGTATATTTCTACAAAACTTGACCCAAGATTTAAAGGATTTTGAATACAGACCTAAATTCAAACTTCTAGTCTCACAAGGCAGAGAGATCTGCTTGATGTGACAGTTTCCAAAAAATCAGATACAAGGAGGAAAGAACCTTTCTCCATTAGAACAGTAATGTACAAGAAGTGAGTAAAGTGAAATCTGCAACCAACGAGGAAGTGTGTTTTGACAGGCTGCCACAGAAGTCAAAGGTAAAGGAAAGCGTTCTATGATGGTACTCTTCACACATCATGCACATGTAACACAAAGCAACATTTCATAATGCTTTTGAATTATTCAGGTTAAAAATGCTCTGACAAATCTTATGCTTGTTAAACTCTAGAATGTGCTGAAGGTATGTACTTCAGTGCCCTTCTAGGGAAATATAAGCAGCTTTATCAAACTGCTGTCTTGTTACCCGTTAGCTTATATTACAGGCTCTTTGTGCAAGTTTCTTCAGTGCATGGATTTGCCATAATCACTGTCTTGGCACTTGTGTGTTTATTATCACCAGGCAAAGGTTCACAGAAAGTTTATATTTATGCCACTGCTTAAAGTTTTACTCATGAAACATTAGTCTTTTGCATTCCCAGTTCCATATCACTCTCCTTGGATGATTAGTAACTTAGAATTACTGGAAGGTATATCTCACTATGATCTCTAAATTAGAGCTTCAACACTGTAAGTCATTATGCTTTGATTTGGTTTTTTAAATATAATTTGACTTTCTCAAAAAACTTAAATTATGTTATAAAAGAAAGATAAGGAAAACTTACATTCTTTTCTGAAATATAATAATTTCCCCCTTTTTTATTTCTTATGAAACAGAAGTTATAACTTTTGATTATCTGTATTTTCACACTCATTGTGGTAAACAACATGGTAATTTACTGTTTAGAAATAATATTACTAACTAGTAGAAATCTCCCGTGAATGCTTATAATTACAAGTACTCTCTGTGACATATGCAGTCCCCACCGACTCATAATTTTTTTTAGTGGAAAAATACTACTTGAACTACTATAGTTAGAATGAATGTAAACAGATTTTTCCTGAAGTTTCCACCCTTTACTGGTCTTTTGGATTACTGGTCTACTGTATTGCTTATATATTCACTTTCAGAGCATTTTCATGGGCCACAAGCAATTTCAGAGCACCAGGTGACATGCTGCCAGCAAGCCATGTGTCAGGAACAATGAGCTTAAACATTTGAAGGCAGTCCACATCTTGCTAAAGTCTCTCAAGAACCACTGCTGGCAACCTATACCAAAAGAATTAACATCTACTTTAAAACCTGAGCAAAACAGAATGGTTTGTTACCTTATATTATCTTGTATACGCTGAATACTAAGCCAATAATTTCTCATGTCCCTTGCTTCTCTTGTACATTTTTACAGCCAAAACCAGTAAAAGTGCCATATGGCTCACATACCAAGTTTATAAAAATATTTTATCAATTTCTGCTGAAGAAAAAGCATTGTGGATGGAATTTGTTTTAGTTCTGAAGTTATTAAATTCTAAACCAAAGAAATATGAAACCGAAAACATGAAGTTACCAGCCTTGTTTCCTACACTTTGAAAATTTGTTTTATATTGATCATTCTCTAATAGTCTCCAAAACCTGTTTTGGCTCTTTCCTGTAGTGGTACCTGTAAGGTTTAACGGAGAGCCCGTGCTGTAATTTCTCTCCCTGTGAGAAATTCTCACATTCTTGTTTCCCTTTCTTTAAGGAGGTTGTCTCAGCCTGCCAAGTGGATGCTGACAGCCTGACATCTCAGAAGCCAGGTAGAGGCTGTGCGTCCACTGTGCCCTCGCTGTATTGGTACCAAAACCTCAGCATACGTCTCTTCACAGCAACTGTGGTGCGGTGGCATTTCCCAGTTTCAACAGCTATCTGAGGCAGTAACTACTTAATTTTTTAAGAAGTTTCAAGAGTACAACAGAAAAACTTGAAGCAAATTCATAAAGGACTTTTTAATATGGCTACTCATAAACATTACCGTGAATTGTACAGTATATCTTTCAGTGCCATTATTGGTATCACCATTCCTGTATTTTAAGTGTTTTGTAATTTATCTTAATTCTTCAGGAAATACTGTAACTACGAACCTCTTGTCAGCTGCTGTTGTCCGTCCCACTTGCAAAGCACAGTGTGTTGTTCTGGTAAAAGTACAGGATTAATCTTCCTAGGATATGCAAACATTTTCTTACAGTGTGTTAAATAAAACTATTACTCTAGATCATTAGCACAGATAAAACAGGTACACCCTCACATATAAAACCAAATTATAACTGTGAAAGTATTTTTTTGGTTTACTTTCAGTACTAGCAGGATGTTTTTGCCTGAGATCCAGTGCATAGACATTACTGATACAGAACTATTGACACAGGCACATAATTAAAGAAGAAGCAATACAGTAGAACTAAAGTAAGATTTTTATTATTACCTTACACACAGAAGTGTTAGAGACAGAAAAGTACTTTCATAAACTTGTTGTATGACCCACTGTCTAATCTCCTTTTCCTTATTGAGGAACTACTGGCAGTCCCTTCAACTTAGTCTATTAGGAAAAGGTACGTATGTTCATAAACAGATGACAATAACATGCTGAGAGCTTATTAATTGTACTCATTGCTTTGTTGCAATGTCAATGGCTTATGAGAGTGTTATAAAAACCTCTAATAATTGAAGCAGAAATTCTAATTGTAACTGCTAAGCAGTGGTAATTTGTCACCAAGCAACGATCTGCCACGGAGGGCAAGAAGGCCCAACTACAAGAAGTGGTTAAACTGGCTGGAAGCAGGAATGCCAGAGACAGAGTGGTTCCTTGCAAGGGAGTGAAGTTTCCCTTGGTGATGAACAGGCTCTTGTAGCCATCCTGGAATGAGAACGCTCAGGGGCCCAAGCTCGGGGGCCACCTCAGGGCAGCAGAGCTGGGCTGGGGGGTGGACCCAGGGCCAGGCTGAGATGCCCCATGCAACCACTCTTGGGATGGGTGCTGGTGCAAGTGTATAGAAGTAATCTGCTTGTGATGCATCTTTGCAGACTCCATGTTAGAAAGCACACTGGGGTAGGACTCTGCCCAATGCATTGGTCATTAAATTTTTCTTTTATATTTAAGCACAAGCAAGTGTTTAATTTGCCTCAAGGGGTACCATAGAAATTCCCTAACGTAATACAAAATGCAGTTCCTCCAAACAGCCTGAACCTACTTTTTAGCTGAATAGAAGACTAATTCATTTTAGGTAAGGATTTGCAGATTTTGAAGACAGAAATTTGTTGATTGCCAAATTCTGAAGAAAACCAAAAAAACTGAAGTAGAAACATATTGTTTGCAGAGATTTCTTCAACTTCTTGTGACACTTTAATATACATCGAAGAAGGAAAATATTTAAGAATATAGAAAAAAGGAGTAGGGGAGAACTTTCCCTAGCTTTTCTCTGCAATGTAACTTTGCTGAAGCTGACACCACTCATGAAGTGTTTTGATTAAAGAAACATCTCCTGATGGAAGTCCATCCACTGAAATTTATTCACCAGACTAAGCTGAAAACTTATGAAAATGTCAATCCTGTTAGCTGTGCATAACGGTTAATCGGCAAACTCGATATGAAAATGTCAATCCTGTTAGATATGCATAACGGTTAATCGGTAAACTCGATACTTATATGAAAATCAGACTGTCTTGGAGACTCCTGCATCTCATGATTTTAGCAACTAATTTTAGGATTCCCTATTGGCAATGTTTATTTGTATTACATCCTCAAATATGTGTTCTGCAATTTCATCAGAAATCGCTATTTTAAGAAATCAGACAGTGCAACATCATCATTTATGATACTGGGTTTTTGCTACTTCACTTGAGGAATTCTGTCTGAATCAAAGTCTACAGTCTTTGAATTAGCAGGATAATGAAAAAAAGGGTTTAAGTAAGTGATGTGCTTGTTTAGTAATATAACATCTGAGATTTTTAAGAACATGGAAGTGTAAAATGTACCTTATGAATACGAGGAAGACAGTATAGCAGTAGAGTAGGTTTTCCAAAAAGGCTGTGGAACTTCTATCTTTTGAGATTTTTCTAGATTCAGCTAGAAAAAGCCATAAATTACTGACTCAAACATTGGCAATAACCTTGTTTCAAGTTGGAGGTGGGACAAGGTGACCTCCAGAAGTCCCTTCCAAGCAGCAGTGTTATGGTTTAATGGAAAAATCATCAGGGTTTTACTGAGAAGTATTTATTGGTTGCAAGCCTTAACAGAAGATAGTGCATTGGGAAAGAACAGAGATGACATAAAAAATATGCTAATATTGAAATGCACTGCAATAGAACATAGTAGGCTGATTTATTTTAAAACTCAGTAATTGCAAGCCATTTTTCATGTAAGCAAGCAAGTGGAGAATAAGCCTAATGCATTTCAAATGCACCAGAATTTCTAAAGCTCATCACAGTACATTCACAAAGATTGGTTCCAGTTAAACATAGTAGAGGCTCAAGGATTATTACAATATAGTCTCATATATGAATAATTAGTTGCATTCACTCTTGTCCTCCAAGAAACTCAAATACTTTTCTGTATGCAAAAATAGTAAGTGTGCTCTTTACATACAGATACATTCTGCAAATATATGTTCATATTAAAAAATGAATTAATGTTCAACAAGACACTGCTGAAAGTCCTCTAAACTGAACTAATTTCAATGATTTTGTCAGTCAAATTCAAAAAGTACAAATCTGGCATCCTGGAATTCAATGGCAAAATTTTCCATCAATAATTCAGCAGGGCCAGGATGACCTTCAGTAATAATCCCTTACTATACGGATCACACAATATACTGGGCTCCTATAGACTTCCAGTAAATACATTTCCAGCAGAGGCATCTTAAAGAACATCCTCAAGTGATTTTACTTAACACTTAAAGTCTTGTACTGGTTTTGGCTGGGGTGGAGTTAAATTTATTCATAGTAGCTCATATGGTTCCATGTTTTGGATTTCTGGTGAAAATGCTGTTGATAAAACAAGGATGTTTTAGTTCACAGAATCACAGAATGGTAGGGGTTGGAAGGGACCTCTGGAGATCATCTTGTCCAAACCCCCCTGCTTGAGCAGGTTCACCTAGAGCAGGGTACATGGGACTGCATCTAGGCAGGTTTTGAATATTTCCAGAGAAGGAGACTCCGCAACCTCTCTGGGCAGCCTGTTCCAGTGCTC
>WAAD01024282.1:0-32839 GCA_013389945.1 Fregata magnificens
G
The DNA here is from genome assembly GCA_013389945.1 of Fregata magnificens. NCBI lineage: Eukaryota > Metazoa > Chordata > Aves > Suliformes > Fregatidae > Fregata > Fregata magnificens. Next base: position 2 of record WAAD01024282.1, read on the forward strand.
GCAGCTCTCGCCGGCCACACCGCAGCCGACACGGGGGACGCCGCGCAGCCGGCCCCACCCCACGGGATGAGATTTATGGCCACGTGCCGGAGGGTTCGTGCCTCTGCTCAGACCGATTTGAAACACCACTTTTCTGCTGGCGGCTCGTGTTTTCTGCTTTACCCTTTCAGAGGCTCTTTCTCTTCCAGGCTGTAAAGAGGGTTAAGAAAGGAATTGTCTCTATTATGGTAATTAAACTCCCAGGAAACAGCCTCATTAGACTAATAAAGAGTAAATAAAGCAGGCGAGGACACACTTTTCTTTCCAGTAGTCGAGGGCAGCAGTTACCTCCCTTCCCTTCGCCCACCCGCCTGCTCCCCTCTCCTTGGCCGCGGGCCCCTGCCCCGAGCTCCTGCCTGGCTCCGCACCCACCCGGGTTCACCCCCTCATAACTTTCCCAGCAGTTTTCCTCTTGGGCCAAAGCTTTCCTTGCTCAGTTGCAGCTCAGGGAATTAGATATTTCTAATGCTCAGGGATGTTTTTGGTTGCATTTTGCTTATCTTCATTCCAAGCACCCCCTGGTTTTCTTGCCGGCCTCATGAGAGCAGCCTCTGGTTTGGAGCAGATGCAGTGAAAGGCTGCAGCACGTGCGCGCGCTTGCCGAATGCACGTAACAAAATCCAAGCGATGGGCATTGGGTTTTGTTTCTTGCAGAAACGACATTTGCAGCACACTTCTGAGCAATATTTCTTCTCCAGCGTTGACCCCAGCTGAGGCAGGGTACCGCACTGAAAATGCACACGTAGCTCTCCTGCTTTTTCAGAAAGCAGATTATGGAGGGAGAATGAAATTAGCAGTAAAAGTATTAAAATATTGATAGCAATCATTCCATGTCCTGGCTTTACTAATTAATTATTAATTTTACCTTGAAGGTTAGTGTAAGAGATGGACTTTATCATGCCTTCACTTAGCAAGATGTTTGACTATATATTTTTAAACATTATCAGGTCTTTAGCAAATAGCTCTCATTTTTTATGGTTAGCAGTTGGGATTTGCTTTGTGTGGCTTCATAAAGTGGGCAAAAAGATTAGGTTGTGAAGGCCTTTGGGAAGCAATCCCTCTGTCATGTATTAGTAATTCCTGCTGATCTTTACTGCTTGCTGTCCTTTTCGTATAATACTTGTTGCTTTTCCAGATTGAGGGCCCTTTGCAGCATGACACAGAGTAAAGAAATGTCTTGATGCTGCGAGCTCGGCATTGCAAGACGGTTAAAAAGGAATTGGTTTTGCCATAAACCCAGGGATGCCAGCAGCTGGAAGGGCGGTGGGCACGTCCCTGGAGCAGAGCTGCCCTCTCCACCCGTCCCCTAGCTCCCTAGCTCGGGTACGCACAGAGCAAACGTGCTATTGCAGCCGCCGGGCTGGGTGCACGCGGTGCCGGGGAGGTGTTGCTGCGTCCGGCCGCGACCGATGGCTCCCGCCACTGCAGGCTACGGGCAGGGAAGCCGTGTCTGAGCTTACTCTGAGGACATGTGAGCTCGGGTATTTTCTGTAAATAAATGCATAAATAACATAATTTAATGGAAAATATTAGCACATACATAATTCATAAATAATTTTTAAAGTGGGCAAACTTTTGAATTTACCATGCAGAATGTTCTTTTTCTTTAACGCAACTTTAGTATTGATATAAGATTCAAATATGGAAACATTTATGTGCGTCTGCGGCTTCGCTCGTGAGAAATTGTATTGATTTCAGTGAACTATACACATGAGGAAGATCAGGTCTGCATGTGCAGGACTGGAGCTTTACTTTTGTAAACTTCCCATTTCCTCTCTTGCATCAGAAAGGTTTAAAAGATCTGGTTTAGTGTCTTGAGGGTAAATGCCTTTCATTTCTGAAATGGTAAAACCCACTTCTCACTTGTTTCTCTTAAAGTGGACCCGGTTTTAAATGCGGACAAATGGAAAAAAGCTTCACCAGCCTCCCTGGGGGGAGTGAGGTTGCAAACCTCCAGCTTTGGAAACAATGATTTTCATTTTGTCAGTTCGAAAAGGGAATATCGGAAAAGGAAAATTTTGCTGTAGCATTGTGAAAAACAGAACTTACCCAGTCTGGACCCTTTTAAGATAAAATTAAGGAAATTACAGCTTTCTTCTGCACGCTATTTTCCACTTTTAGCATCTGCAGTGTGCAGGTCCCAGTGCAGCCACTAATGTGCGTGCTTACGCTCTTTGTGGGACTAGGACCGTAGTTCTCCCTGTCTCTATCGTGCAGAGCCGTACACAGGTGCACGGGGATGGGAGCGTTTGCTTGAGCAAACTCACACGTAGCTTTCGGAGGCTTGCTTGCTCAAAGGACTTATAATGCCCTACTTTTTTTTTTTTTTTTTTGGGGGGGGGGATTATGTTTGTTCACGGAATGAAATGGCAAATTTTGGCTTACACAGCCCTGTAAGGTACAAGGAGCCCCTGCGCTGGTTTGCCACCATCATTACGAGTTAGATATTGCTACACTTAAAAGCTACAAATACACTTTTTATCCCCAGCGCTTTTTAAAGATCTTTTAAAGGTCTTTTCCAGCCACTCTGCCAGTATTTTGTCTTAGCACAACCCACACACCACGTACCAATATTACAAGTCCATCGGGGGCTGTTCAGCATAAAGATGCAGATGCAGCTTCTGACGCGGAGGCCGAGAGGCACACGCTGCCGGGGACGGGGAGGCTGCGTTGGAGGTCACCCCACGTCATCGTCCTCCTCCCGCTCCCTTTCTGTGAGTGTCCCCTATGGCTACCGCAAGACCAAGGTGCAACCATAGAGGAACCTGGCCGTGATGCCAGTTCGGTTGTTCTTCAAGAAAGAAAACGGTCCTTCTGCGCAGAGTCAGGTCTCAGTTGAACAATACAGATGCATGTTGGCTCAGGCTGGGGTCAAGAAATTGGCACTGGTATAACAGAAATGTGATTTTAAGAAACTTGCTCCCAATTACCCCCCTCCTCCCCCTTTCAGGGTATCATTTCCAGTAGGAAAATGCCACGTAGCATCCATCTTTGTCCACATAATTGCGGGGTGTCTGTCAGCACAGTGTGATCATATGGGTGCATATGACATACAAGCCATCAGTTTATGGTATCCAAAAGAAACAGCCGGAGAGAGATTTTCCTGCCCTATTATGTGACTATCTTTGTGTCATTTCTATTGTATAAGTTATGGGAATAAATACAGGATTAAAGCAAAGTATCAGCCAGAATATAGTTAGCGCCAGTTCTGGAGAGACCGGCCGGAGCACAGACAACACTGCGCTGCCACTTTCCTACTTATTAGCCATATCAAAATGTTTCCGCCCAGAAAATCCTATTTTCAGGATAAATTGTAAACCGTGATACTTTACGTCTGCAAAGGAGATGGAGCTTCCTGAGCTCCTCCCTGCGCCGATCCTCCCTCCGTGCCGTGCCTGGGGCGATGGTGCCGTCTGTGCCCAGAGCAGCGGCTGGTGGAGCCGAACCGCATCTCCCGGCCGTTTCCGGAGATGGCACGGGAACGGAAGAACGGCAGCGGCAAGAGGCTGAGCCCTGCGATCGCATCAAACCAGCTGAGCTGCCTACTTGTGAAGAAATGTTTTTATGCCCATCAGGAGCACACAGTGTGTTAGATTCAGTTGTCTCAGGCCTTGGGCAGGCTCTCCTCTGCTTTAGAGGGCAGACTGTGAGGCACTTTCTTCAAGTTTTATTTTAGTATGCCTTTTGTGGTTTCTCTTGGTGGCTCTAAGGTGGAGACATGAACTTCCAGAGGTCCTAGGGCTGGGAAAAGCCCCCCAAAGCCTTGGGTGAAGCAGGCAAACATTGCCTTCTGCTCAGAGACGACTGGTTTGGGACAGCTACAGGCACAGGCAGTTTTCGGGAGTCAATCTCTGCACCCCTGGGGCAGGGCTTCCAGCAACAGGCTCCTGCAGCCCCCTCGCCCAGCAGGAGCCGTACGGCCGCGGGGGGATTGCTTTTCTACTCCCCGCTGTTGCATGTGATTTCTCTGAGCTCGGGGGTTTGATGCCAACCCCCTCGTCCCTCTCCCTGCCGTGGAACACTCGCATTCCTGAGCATCTTTTGCCTGGAGCCAGGCAAGAGGTCCTCCTGCCCCCCAGACAAGCAGATCCGATGAGATATGTCTTCCACAAAGGCAATTCATGTAACACCAGTCGTATGGGGTGAGAGACGGAGACTTTTATCTCTTTCGTTATGGCTTTTGCAATGAAAACATTTTAGGCTGTTTTGCTGTAGGTGGAGCAGCAGCGAGATGCGGAGGCCAGGATGGAAAGCGACACCGTCTGAGCCGCCCCTGCCGTGCTCAGCAGCACGTTTCCTGCCCTTCCAGCCATCCTCATCCTTGCGCCTCCCCAGGCGAGGATTTGCAGTGGCTCCTTCCCTGGGAGGTGTCTGCTCCTCCCAGCTCCCAGACTGGCTCTGCGGCCGCTCGCTCCAGAGCTGCGTCCGTCCTTGAGCCTGGCACTGAGAGCCTGATTTGCAGTTAATATGCAACAGTTTAGGCCAATGAAGGGCTTAGGCTCAAGAGAAGATAAGCTGTTCCTGAGCAGGAAAGAGGACAGCAACATGATACTAATGACAAACACTTTGGGATGGAGGGGGGGGGCGAGTTATGGTCTAGAAACCTGCTTCTTGGCATCTTTATGAAAATATCTGTTAGCGGTCACGCCGGGAGGTCATGGCCATATGGACAGGAAAAATAAAGTGCCTGGTGGGTTTGCCTTATGTGACTGATGTTTTAAAGGTGATACTCTCCTTCATTAACAGCACTTAGCGTTGGAGGACACTATAGGACACTCAGGACGAGTACAGTATTTTTAACAAGTAATTTAGAGCCTGTCTCCACTGCGTGATTAGCTTGAGGTATAACTTGAGAGCTGCCGGTAACCTGACGCTTGTGCGTGTCTTTGGCTGGAGCCAAAGGGTGCTTTTACCAGGGGCTGACCCGGCGGTACCGGTGGGAGGCTGGAGCTGCTGCTGGTGCTAATCACGCCGTGGGGCTGAGCCGGCTCCTCTGAACACGCCTTGCAGCTCAGGGGCTGTATTACAGCGCTGACTGCTCTCGCTCAGAGCAGACTAACTTGAGAGGAGTTAATTTAAGTGTAGATAGCTTCAGCTGACAGTTAAGTGAGGACAACCCCATAGAGAGCTGAGAAACTGGACATAACTTGAAAATACACAGAGAAGGCTGGGAGACAGCACATATCGGTTCTCAGTTAAATCCTTCTCTTTTTTTTTTTTTTTTTTTAAATTCTTTCCACAGTAGCAGATTTGCAGCTGTTAACTAATCCCATAACAAGTGGCATTTAGCCACACATTTTCCAAATTAAATATGCTTGCATGTTGGACTAGTTTCTTACCCTGTAATACAAATACTTTCCCTGCTGGGAAAAAAAAAAAAAAGAAAAATCCTCTCAGGCGTATGAAGAGTGGAGAAAGGGAAGATGGTGCGTGCACCTCTGTGCGTGCCGCTGGTGCAGCCTGTGTGTAGCTACTGCTGTCCCTGTCAGAGCACCGTATGGAGATTCTGCAAGGAGCACAATATTTGTTGGAAGATCTGATGGGTTATCAAGGACTGCTCATGCTTAAATTATTAGTTAAGGCTGTGACATTAAAGAATTGTTATTTGGTCATGGTCTCATGGCTGTGTTTTGCTAGGAGGTGTTTGAAAATTCTTGTCTGTGCTGTCACGTAATCTGTACTTGCCCTTTAGTTTCATTTTTTTTTTTTTCCCCTGGTCATTTGAATAATGTTTTCAGATCCTCAGTTTAATCTGGGTTCAGTCTAGCAACATTTGGAAACAAGCAATTAACTGCACATTTTGTTAGAACTTATGCTGGATCTTTTTTGAGGGTGTTTGAGAGCACCTACCCTACCCCCCACCCGCCTCCTGCACATTTTTAAGAATCCCATTAAAAATTTTTCAGGATCCCCATACAAGCCAAATGCATTGTTTCCATGGAAACAATTAATGGGGAGAGCAATTTATAAGACTGATGTAAAAAAATGAGCACTTCATCAGCCCCCCTGCTGCTCTGATATACAATCTCAAGGAAAAGTCTGTGGTGAGGTTTGCATAAGCTATATTCTTAAAAAGGGGGGGGGACACGACAAAAAGGAGCCTGCAAGTCCTGTCTGTGGCACAGTGAGCGATGCCTATTGTGCTGCACAGGCATTATTAGCTCTTGGAAAAGACTAGTAAATTCTCATTTCATGACGTCTTTTGAAATGCTTTCCCTTTAGAGAACGGGTTTTTTTCCTAATCCCACCCTCTTCTGCAATACACACGTCTGCGTTTGGGAAAAGGAATCACGGCTTGTGATATACAGGGCAGCTGGGTCCCCGCGCGGAACCGGGCCTTTGATTAAAAGGCATTCAGGATGCCTTATATTGCACTGGCTTTCAAAGGTCTCGCAGGCTCCCGGTTAGAGATCTGCCTTAAAAGTGTTCTCTTTGTTTTTTTTTTTTTTTAAATCTGCCATTATAGCTTTCTCCTGGCCGATGTTTTGCATTGATTTTATCAATATATACATACAAGCTAAATCAGAATTCGCTATCTAAAACGGAGAGTGAGCAGTGCACACCGCGTACAGCGAGTGCCGTCATTCTGGACAGGTGTCTGACAGGACTTGATTTGGAATTTCCTAAGGAGCTTATTTTTGGGAAAAACCAATACAAATTCCATCCTGCGCAGCTCTGCTGCAGGAGAAGCAGGAATCCTGCATGTCTGCACTCTGAAATACGTGGCAGTGATTTTAGAGCCCGCCGTAAAACGTTACCTTGCAAATGAAAATTCCTCTTATATCTGCTTCTGTATTTAATGCGGCTGGCCCGCAGCCGGAACGGGACGGCCCGTGGCGGCGGGGTGGGACCGAAGCAGCTTTGGACTTTGCAGGAAAATTCAGCTCAGGGGTCCAGCAGCACTCCCTGCATCTATCAGCACTGATGTGTTGTGTAATAATTAAATGAGGGGGAAAAAAAAAAAAAAAAAAAAAAGGGAGCAGTTGATTTCCCTCTGGTTTCTCCCGCTCCTGCGGGTGTCTTTGCTGGCTGGGCTGGGGGTGCCTTTTCCTGCAGAGGGCACTCGCCCTCCACGAACCGCCGCCCGGCCGCGCAGGCTGCCTGCATCCCGAGCAGCATCCCCCCAACAAAACATGAGATGTGTCTATAAAAAAAAAATTTAAATTATGAAAGCAAATTATTCCCTTGTAGTGCATGAGGCCAGCTGAAAGAGCAGCTGAGGTTTAAGGAGAAGGCGGGGGGGGGGAAAACCCAAACCAAACCGTGGGGAGCGAGAGGGGCAGGCTGGAGGGACGGAGGGTACCGGGGCGCGGGGGTCCGGCATGCTGCGGTAACAGATGGTAATAATAAAAAAAGGGTGAAAAAAGGAAAGGCTCCGTGGCTGGTTTAAAATTTAATAGCATTGGGGATGAGAGAGGTAAATGCCTTAATGAAACCACCATCCAAAAAAGCGAAAAGCCTACAACGGAGTGGGGCAAATACACTGAATTATTGTTAGTCTGTAGCCACCGAAGTATTAGCTACCACAGTATTTGAAAACCAGTATTTATTTCAACTGTATTTCTTTCATGCTTATATATGAGAAAGGAATAGACTTACAAAGAGCTCAGCCCAGAGAAATATCGGGATCTCTCTGTGTGAGGCTCTAAAGTACATGTCTGTGATAAATAAATACTCAGCAGCCAAATGATAAAACAGTTTAGGTATTAAGTATTCTGGAGTTTGTGGGAAAAAAAATCTCGTATTACTAACCAGCTCCCATTGAAAATACATTATAGAAATTGTTTGTAGTTATCTTAAAACAGTGTAGAAAAGGGTCATGCACTTTCCTGTGCCCATAACTCATCAAAGGTGGAAAAAAAACCTTGCGGATGCATTTCAGTTTTAATAGGACTTGCATTTTATTATTTGGTTTTATTACACCAAAGGAACATGTAAACAAAAATATCCATTGACTGCAAAGCCAGCTCTCAACAATATAGGTCTGGGTATTACAGAAATCTTGTAATCCAAATAATTTTTACGTTGCTAATGAGAATTGTGAATTCATTTTTAAAGTTTCTTTTGGCTACCTGTTTTAGTCCTTCTTTCCTTTTTAATTTGTTTTTCTCTGCAAATTTTTTCTACTTCTCTTTTAAAATTTTAGCATTTTGAAATGGAATGGGAATTCTTTTATTTTACAAAGGATGATTTTCATTTGCTCTATGTCCCTGATTAAAGTAAAATATTACTGATTTGAAGCAAATTCCCTTACATCAGCATATAGACGCCTCCGCTTTGTGGTGAGGAGGGGCGGTAGAAATGTTGTTAATAGCACATTTTGTTTTGGGACATTCCAGTCTATTTTTAAATGTGCGGTTTGGGCTCTCTGGGGCTGAGTCAGGTGAAAAAGAAGCAACAACAAAATGGCAGAGCAATTACTTAAAGAGGGGCTCATGGAGGAGGGTTGTCAGATTTCTGTAGGAAACTCAGGCAGACGGTAAACTGATATGATCTCCCCCGCTGTAATGATCCAGCTTGTTTCACAAATACAAATTATGAACACTTCAAAATCCGTAACACAAATCAGGTTGCAGAACTGTACAGTTTCTTTTGAAGGGGCTTGTCTGTTGAAAAGGCTCTTGTAATTTTATTTTAGTAGGTTTTAACTCTGGATTTGAGGAGATAAAACAACCTGTTCAGAATTATAATGATGTTATTTGGTCTCCTACGTTTAAATTAACGCAACTGTTTCAGGTATTAACATCCTGTTTTCGGGTTTGTAACTCAGCCTTAAAAAATCGGTTCAAGTTAAAAACAGGCATAGAATATTTCAATCTCATTGTAGCTTTTTCTTAACAAATTTAAATTCTTTTAACTCATTTTGATTTTAGTTGCAATTTGACAGTAAAATCAAAGCTTGCTGGATTTGTCTAGATTTGTATTTTCATATTTTAAAATGGTTGTGAATTAAAAGGAGCTTGGCTGGTTGTAATTTCATGTTGTCTCTTCATTCGGTAGTGAAAAAATAAAGGTGAACAAGAAAGTAAATTGGACCGTTCCCAAGTATACTAATTATTATGGAGCAATTTTTGTGTGCAAAACATGTGAATGTTCATCATTTTTGTGCAGATGTGGGATTTCCCGAATGACAGAGCAAACAACATTATGTGTCTTTTTTTGATATATCTACTACAGAACCTCTTCTCTTATAAATTGATTCCCCATATCCAAAAAATGTCTTTATTTTTATGTTTTGACAAATATATTTGCTTTTATCTTAATGTGTGTTTTATACATGTATAGTTATAGGTAAGTATACAATATAGCTGTAACGATTGACTCCTAAATACTCTCACAAAGAAAAATATGCGTCGATTCCAAATGCTGGTTTCTCAGTAATGCAGAATAAGACCAGATTTTAATTTTGCAATCCCTCCTTCCAAAAATGATCAACAAAAGCAGCCCAGCAGCAGGAGGAGAGCTTGAGGAGGCGGGTGGCCCCTGGACAGTGGCGCGCCGGGCTGCTAGCATCCCCGTTCCAGGGTGACCGGCGAGGGTGGCCTGCGGTGGCGGCTGTCACTCGCCTGTCCTGGGGACCGCCTCTTGGCTTTGACCCGACCCTTCCGATTATCTCCCTTCCATTTTACATTCCCTCTTGCTATAGATATTCCCATTCATAAAATCTTTTCCTGCTTGCTTACAGTGTGAAGGCAAGTGCTGGTGTGTATCAGAAATAAATAAGATCACAAGCAGAAGCTATTCGTCAAACCCTTTATTTCCTGGAGTTCCTTCCCTGATCTCTGTCGCATGCACTGCATTATATTGCAAAATCTTCTTTTTTTTTTTTTTTTTTTTTTTTTTTTNCTGTCATTTATTAAACATCAGAATATTTTCAGCGTGCTCAAATCCCACGTATTCAGGCAATCTTGCCCGGCAGGGCTTCACGCTGCGACAACTCGCAGTTCTGGGCCGAATCCCGTGTATTTCTTTTTATGATGAAATAAGAAATCTAGCTGTTAAAACTCGGTGTGTCTTTTTCCGTCTCGTATCAAGAGTTATCCTAGCTAACGGCACAGCTGCGGGGGATGCAGGGTGCTGCCGGCAGTTGCTGTCAAACGTCCCGTCCCCTCGGCCGCGGCAGGGATGCCAGCTGGGCATGGCGCGGTGGGAACCGCCGGCAAAGTCTGTGCCGGAAAACGGCTCCTTTGGCAACTCGCTTTGCCAGCATGCTGTCATGCATACTTCTTGCTGCGCCGCATCAGGAGTGAGGAGAAAATATTGTGACTCGTTTAAAATGGTGGAATGCAACTAGTAATTCCTTCCCCTTGTTTGCTCCGTCCTATTTCAACAGGGCTTGCATAGAGTATTTCTGTTTGTTTGTTTTGGTTTTTTAAATTAAAAAAAAAAAAGCCCTTATGCAGTTAATTTTATTTTTTTTATTCTTGGTTCACATTTCAAATATTTTGGAATATTATTTGCTAATATTTTCTTTTTTTCTCTCTCGCGTTCTCTTTCCTCCTTTAACTGACATTTCCCTTTTACCCTGCTCGCTGGATGGGTTGCATTTTCTTTCCGAGCTGAAGCCATTGCCTCCCTGTGCATCAGGAGGATAGGATTATATGTACTTCTTTCAGACCTGAGGCATTACTATTTCTTCCCCATACTCAGCATCCAATTGTCTGGATCTATCTGGGTCCTAAATCCATCCTGAATTGGTTTCATAGCTGGCAGATTTGTGTGTTCCATCTTGTTTTGGGACCTGGCTTTCATCTGAATATCTCAAATCATTTTATATTTTTCCAAGTAGAAGTTTTATTACATGCAGACAATCTGTATATGACTAGTGAAAATGAGAAGATAAAGGGTTGATTGAAAACATGTCAAATGCTGGTTTTTGCCAGGGCGCAACAAACTGGGTTTTATTGTGAAGGGAGCAGCGACAAACCCTCTTGTTTTAAATGGATGGTCTCGCGTTGCCCTCTGGTAGAGAAATGGTTAAATTATGCACTCGTCGGAGTATGAAGGCAGTTCTTCTTTGCTGACAGATAGTTTGACCAGTGTCAGGTTATCCCGATGCGTTCAGCATACCTTCATTGCATCATAAATAAAACAGACAAATTACTTTTTTTTTCCTGGGGTGGAATAAGCAGGAGGAAGGGGAGGGATAGGGATCGGGGCAGATGGGGGTTCGGGGGTGTGTGTGAAGAATTAGAAGGAAAAGAAAAAAGAGAGAGATCTTTGCAGACACTCTATGAATCTCTGCTTGGCAGCTGAGAACAATGAGAAAAGCAAGCAATTACCTCGAATCCTTCCCCTTATCCAGACATAGGAAATATATTCCTGCCTGAGCCTTTTTTCTCGTCTCTCCCTCCCTCCCTCCTTTGCCCTCCCTCTCTCCCTCTCTCCCCCTCTCCCTCTCTCTTTCCCCCTTGTATATCTAATTTAATTCTTCAAGGAAGGCAAGGCAGATGTAACAAAGAAAGGAGGGTCTGTGTCGACGGGCCACTTCCTACCGCAGGTCGAAGCCTTCCTCCATGGCAAACGTCCTTTTCCATTCTCTGCCCTGGCAGACTTCTGCAACCTCTGCAGCAGCATCCATGAAAAATGAGCAGAAAGGTATTTTATAGCTCTAACTCTTTTACAAATTCCTCCCAAATAAAGTGGTGTGAATACTAAATCACCCTGTCTGGGCGCAGGAAGCCGACGTGTTCTTTACCTTCAGAAATCCATCCCAGAGGGGCAAACAGAGCCCTTTCTCCAGATTTCCCTCAACTACTGTATTCAATGGCCTCTCTACTAGTGGCTTCTGTATTCTCCTGGAATTCCAATAGGATTTAATTTCTCATTCTTGAATCTTTTTTCCCCTCTTTGTTCAAAAGCTGCATTTGCAAATATTTCCTTAGGTTGCTGAGCCCATAACAGGGATGTCCCTGGGCAGTTCCCCTCTGGCTGTCACTGCCTTGTCCCACTGACTCACCCGCGGGAGAAGGGGCACCAACGCGCCCTGGTACCCTGCACCAGCTTGCATGTACGTCACGGTGATAAACATGCAGGACCTGCGTCCCCTCGCTGTGCCGTGAGACTTCCAGTTGTGAGAACGATAGTTTGCATAAAGATATTTTGGCCTTTTAATTGCTGATAAACCTTTAGCTAGCAGATTTATTTTTATTTCCAAGGGAATAAATAATGCAGGCGTGCTTACTGCTGATGGGATCGTTGCTCTTCTCGGTCAACCACGGTACGTGCCCAAACACCTGATTGCGCAGAGCTACCTTGGGTTTGCAATGTGCTGGACTTACTTAAGAATAGTGTCCAGAAATGCCCCCGTGCACCCTGCTAGCAGGGCTCGGCGTGGTTCGTGGGCTCAGCGTCCGGCACAGCCGGTGCTGCAGGTGCCTCGCTCGTCGGGGTCCCCCCGCGGGACCTGCCCCCACGCGCTGCTCCGCGGGGCCTTTTCAGGTGCCCCAGGTGACGCTGCCACATGATGCCCCCGGAGCCATCGGGGATATCTGAAACCTCAGCCCCATGACAGTGCATCCCGCACGCAGCCCTCCCCGGCCGGGGGCGCGGGCGATTTGTCCCCTGGTCCTCCTGTTGCTGGCCGGTCGGCAGCACAGCCCCCTCGGGGGTACCAGACGGCAGCTGTGCCCCCGACAGCTGAAATATTTGCGAAACCCCGAGTGAGTAGAGTCTGCCGTTTGCACAGGACTGTGGGTGCGAGCCCCCTGGTCGGCTGCCTCCCCCGTCCCACCCCGGCATTTGGTGAACATCCAGAATTTTGTTTGTCCTGTGCTCTCTTACACAGACCTTTGCCTTGCACTGTTTGCAGTCACCCTAACACCTGCATACTGTGATTCAAAAGTTGACAAATTGTCTGTTTCCATTGCCTTTGCTTTTAGAAGAAAACTGAAACCACTATTAGACTTTTAATAATTTAAGATAAAACCGCCGTTCCTTAAGAATGTTCTCTGGCTATATTTTTACAGTCGGGGGATAGAAAGGAACATTACAGGAAATTTAAAGGAGGCTTTTGGTATTAAATCTTCACCTCTTCCAGAAGATAACGCAATTCCGTAAATCTGTGCGAGACCTTTGTTTAACCCACCCCCCCGCTATCGCAGGCGAGGTTTTATAGGCGCCTGTCTCGCTGCCGCTCACAGGCTGTGTTTTACATAATACCCTTCAGCATCACTGATATTAACCTTGATGGCATTATTATTGCTATTTACAGTTCATATGCTGGTAATGGTAAACCTGAATGGGATTAATAAAATAAATTAAGTGATAGAAATATTAATGCTATTAACAATCAGTAACAATAGTTGACAGCGTAAGAAAAGGAATAACCTGCCATTAACCAAGCAGGGTAGAGTCTCTCTAGCATATGCATAAAGGTATCTGACACTTCATTTTGATAAACCCAAGATTAATTTTCTTTCAAGCAACAACTTTTCCAGGGCCTTCACGCTTCCCTGTTTCAAAACTGAGCTCTCGGCATGTTTCCCACGTCACCTTTCTGATGACCGAGGGCCCGGTCCGCTGCGGGCCAGGCTCCGGGCAGGAGCTCTGCGGTGAGGACAGACCCCACGGGCTCCATCCGATGCTGCTGAACTTCACCTGGTTTTGGTCCCACAGGGATCCTGGGCTTCATGAAGCTGCTGCAACACATTCCCCGTGCCCTGAGTTTGCTTTTCCAGCAAAAAAATGACACCCTGCTTCTGGGTGCGAATTTGCAGATAGAGCACCGACTACTGATGCACAACTGTTTCTTTCTGAATGTGTCATTTACTTTTTTAAAAAGTGAGATGCATCCGGCTACAGGGTTAACGGGCTCTTGGTGCAGAAGCAGTAGCTGTTGAACGTCATTTCGGGTTGATCTGATGCTGCACGGGTGGGCACTGCCCGGGACTTCTCCCCTCCGTCCCTGCCACCGTGACACCGGCTTTGGAATGGGAGAAGGTGACTTTATTAGGGACTGCGAGAGAAGCGGTGGCTCCTGGGCTTTTTAGGTGGAGTCGCTGTGATTTTGCCAAAGCCCTTGAGAACAGAAATACCAGTCTGTCTTCCTTTTCTTTTCATTCCTCACGGGAAGTTTTTCCTAAGCCAGAGCCCAGGTTTATCAGATGTGACCACGTTTCAGCTGGTTTCTGGACTAACGCACCGACTGCCCTCGTACGCCGCTGCTCACGGGTCAGACGCCGAGGCTGCTGCGGGGCTTACTTGAAGTACACTGGAAAATTCCCCGCCTAATAAGGTGGGCAAAGGTTGGTAAGAAAAAAGCGTCGCTAATTTTTTTCCCCTTACAAATGTGTCTTGCCAATCCTTTACAGCTGGCTAAAAGCTAGGATTTCTCACACTAAGAAAGAAAGTGAGACCATAAATAAACCACTGCAGGACACCTGGAAAGAATAAAGTGCCCTTCTCAACCTTGCAGGGGAGGAGGAATCGGTGTCTGCCTGGCTGGTACACGGAGGCGGTGTGGGAAAAGGAGCCCAGGCTCAGGGCTGGACCAGCGAGGAGATGCTCGCAATAGTTTTCTTTCATAGCAATTTGTCTGCTGAAACATAGCTTTTTAAAGTTATTGATAATAGTATTTTGCTGAAGTCCAGAATGAAGAGCGCTTGCCACTCTTCCAATAGCGCTGTCTTTAGTCAGAACAGAGGCTGAAACCTATTTCTCAATATAACCCCAAATTTCAACCCCCTCAACCACTTCAGCAGAAAACGGATCAGCTGCAAGAGCCATTCAGGGCAGGGGATTCCCGGGAACCCTGCAGATAAAGGGTGTTGTACGGTGTTGTGACAGTCTAGTTAGAGTACAGACTGCTCAACTCTTTTCTTGCACATTTCAGATTATCTTGTGCCCAAATTTGGGATTTTGGCTATGGTGAGAAAAAACCCCTCTTTTAGTAACTCGTGTTCTCTTTGCTTTCTGGTGGGGAGAAAAAGGCTAAACCACCTGAAATACCCCTTAGACAGCTCCCCTCAGTAGGAATTGGCTTCCCCTCGATTCTAAACCCCCTATTTTAGAACTGACTGAAGAGGAATAGTGGACTTTGATCTAGGGACATGAAATATTGCCACAAAAGTGCATTGTTTCACGAACAGACCTTATCTCTGATGCACTCCCTGCCACTCTCAGAACCTGATACTCTTTCCAGAGTGCATCAGACCTGTCCCTTCATTGTCTACACAGGGAGCAGCTAAATAAGTAAACACGCTTTTCCTCAGACTCTGGAAAAACCCCACGGCAAGCCCCGGCCCCACGTCTGGAGGGGCCCCGCGCCAGCGATGCCCTTCGCCACGTGCCTCCGGTCCTTCGCTGCGGTGGGAGGCGATAACCGCCCACCCGGGTGCGGGTTTCCTTCTTCTGCGTGTTAGAGAGCGAGCCTCTGGCATCTGCTAAATTCAATACGCATTTCTCACCAAGATGCATTTGATACTTCTGCACGTTGTCTCCATCTTTGCCGCTCCACTGTGGACTACCAAGGTATTTCCTCTGTGGTTCGTTCTCTTTCATCTGCTGCTGTCCGATTCCGTCTCTGATGCCGGAGCCCGGGTTTGGTGTCGCTGCTCGGTGCCCTGATGGGATGGCAGGCTCCCAGGCACTGGCTTCCAGAGGGGAATGGGAGAGGTTGCTCTTGCTCATCCAAAGTGAAGCCACTGCAGGCAGGAAAGCAAATTCAGCAAAAATGGAAACCCATAAATGAGCGTGTTCTGCAAATAATGTGCCTATACGTAGCTGGTGTATTTTAATACCGATTTAACACCAAAATGTTAACGTGGGCGCACTTCCAGAGAGAGGCAATTCCTCTGGTCCTGGAATTACAGAGTAGCCTTGAGATATTAAGAAAATTTCACTTTTTTAATTGCTATTGGCCTTAATCATCCATTAGCCATTACTTAGCTCCTGTTAGCATTTGAACCAATAGTATGGTTTATTTGAGGAAGAATACTATTTTCTGTTTAGTTCGTTCTTGGTGAACTTAAAATGGCTGCACTGTGCTGTAAGATGGAGCCTCACTTCTGTATAGATTGAAATGGAATTAGCAAACGTAAATTGTATTCAAAATAGCGGTTCCTGTTTTATCTCATTGCACTTTGCCTTCCTCCCGGTACTCCTCTCCTTTCCTCATAAGCTGTCCCAGCCCCTTCCAAGAGCGTAGCAAATAGTCATTACAGTGGAGATTTTTTTATCCACTGGTTTAACTTGCATATTTCTGCTTCTCTTGCAGCGAGGCTGTAAGGCTGCTAGTTAAAGTTACAGCACGCTGTTGGTTTTGCTACACACTTTTACTTGGAAGGCTTATAAAATTGCCTAGGAGAATTCACGCCAGGGTAAGGCCTGGCATGAGATGTGTGAACTTGGGAATAATTTTTTTTAATGTTACAAAAAAATTTCAAAATACAATTTACTTTACTATTTTTAACTTTACATCATTCTGGCTGTGCACGTTTCTAAGCACCTTCAATTCCCATTTATTTTAGTGCTCACCATCTCCTAAGAGCAATTCAACATCTGAAAGGTTTGGATCCAAAAGGGTTTTGTAAGAATAATGCCAGACACGTGGGGGAGGGGGTCAAACGATCAAAGAGAGGGAGTTTAATATTGTTGCCTGAGCCTGGTTCGAGGCTCATGTTTTCTAAGCATGGCTTTTTTGGTTTTTTTTTTTTTTTCCTTTTACACTGACTTGAAGTCAGCCCTTTGGCAAGTCACTTAACCCCTAAATCTGTTTTTCCATCTGAAACAATAACACCGTGGTGATAAGGATTCTGTAAGTACTAATTCTTCTTATTATTCATAATTTTTCTCCAAGTTGGGCTGGCGTTAGGTGTAATTGTTTTGTTAGAGAATAATACTGGAAACAACCATTTATAAACCTCGGTAAATCTGTAGAAACATTTACTCTCAAAGTTTCGTGAAGCTTTTTATGATTTCCATACGTATCGTGGTTAACATTTCTAATTGAGCTATCATACATGCTGCATATATTATGTAATTATACTAGACACAGAAGGAGCAACTTAGAAATTACAAGACAAGGACACATACACAACAAAAACTTAATTAAAAATGTGAAAGCCATAAGAGGCAGAGAGAAAAACAAATTTCAGGAAATTAATAGTCTAGATTAAAAATTATTCAGTACCTTAACTCTAATGGGATACCATTTTAATATTCAGCTTTCCATGTCAATATTGGATGTTTAAATCCTGAAATGTGAATTTCCATGCTTTTGTGACTTTGACTCACAATCTTAACGTCCTTTTAATGTACTTTTTGTTGTGTAAATCTGTGTAAGTACCATCAGTCATCAAACTTGACATCTGACGGCGTGATGTAGACCCAGCCTGCATGTATTAGGGCTTTTTGTGTTTGTGCAGTGGAACCTACTTACACAAATTCCATTGAAGGCATAAACCTGTTAAAGGAATACATTTTCTTTACGCTGAAACAATAGACCTGCATCAAAGGAACATCCAGGGAAAGAATAAGTCATTTCAAAAGATAAATTTCTTTTCTGCAAAAAGGCAAAATGTGCTAAGGGTCTGACTCACTGAAGAAACGAATCTGTTGACTTATCAGGGCAGTGTGCAAACCAAATTAGAATATAGACGATCATTTAAAAAATTATCAAACAAGAATCCAGCCAACACCTTGCACTTTTAATGTACTGCTGTGGTGTGAGGTGATTTGAAAAATTTAAGGAAAATGTGAATGAGAACATTCCCAGCATCCTTAATGTGATTCTATTATTCCTACCCCCTGAACTTCAGCACATGGCTAAACCTTAATTTACACACTCAATTATAACAAGCAAGCAGCGACAAATTATTTTTTTAAATGCATTAAAACTAAAAGAATGTACTGCTTATGTCCAAAAATAAAGGGTAATGGGACAAGAATAGAGAAGGGGTTTGAGGAAAGTGGGGCCAGCTGAGCCAGCTGTGGGCAGATGTTTTCACCTAACCCGGGGTTTGGCTGCCCGGGGACGGGGGTTTGCTGAGCGGATGGCACTCTGCATGTTTTTTCTCAACAAGGACTTAGCGCCAGATGCGGCACTGGCTGGGCGGTCTGCAGATGAGCCTTTCGGGTCGGGTGGTGATCCCGGTGCCACCATCAGGGTAGAGGCGTCTTCCAACCACTCAACTGAGAGGATGGGGCTGGGAGACCGTTCCCTAAAACCTCTGTCCCACAGCAGCCACCCCGCAGCCTTTCGCTCCTCCCAGCCGCGGGGAAAGAGGAGTGAGGGAAAGGGACTCAGGAGCAGGAGTTTTCTTCTGGCATGTCAGGTATCTTATTGCATTTTTTTATTTTAAAGATGAGAAAGGTGATGTCCACGCTGGCTGTGGGGAGGTCTCTGGAAAGTCCCAGGGAAAAGCTTTACAAAGTTTTTTTTTCTCAGCATATCCTCCAAAATCTTCTTTCCGAGTGTGTATACGGGGCAGAGGTAAATGGCACAATGCGCATGGAAAAAGGGAGAGCCAATACACACAACCTGGCAACTCTCTCCAGTCCTGCTGGAAGAAGAGAGGCGTCCCAGCGGGTTGCTGGATTGCGCTTTCTGGCACGGTGCTTGCAAGGATTGCCTGGCTAACATCTATGCAGGGAAGCCCCAGATGAAGATGGACGTGCCGAGTCCATCACCATGAGCACCGGGCAGTACATCACATCGCTAGACTTCTCCAAGGCTGGCTGGCTGGATGTCCAGCAGCCTCGCTGGAGGCACACCAGAAGTCCTGCATTTCCCTGTACAAGAAAAACCTCTTTAGAAACGTGGGTAGGAGTGCAGCTATGCGGACGGCGCCAAGCATGGGATTTGCCCCAAGAGGCAAAGAGCCTTGTTGGTGCTCTGCACCAATGCAAAAGTGGTTTGCCCGCGGCTACAGCGCACACCAGGAGCTGCACTGCCGTCCCGTTAGCCAATCCATTACCCCCTATGGCACATTGAAGGCATTCCTATTCTTGTATGAATTTAAAGTATATTATTTACCTCCCTGACACACTTGAGCTCTAAGTATACTTTTATGGGTACCTGTTCTGTATTTGGCACTCCTAGCTGGAGTTTTGGCCAAATTCCGCCCGTAAGTAGATTCATTGCTGTCGTTTGGATTTGTAGTGGCAGAATTTGCCCATTATTGTGTTATTTTAATTCCCTCAAGAATCTAATGAAAATTAAGTGAAAAAATAAGGCTTTCTGTATTCTATTTTCAGAATGATGGATTGATAGAAGGACAGGCGACTTATACTTGCAGGCTGAAGATTTTATGCATATATACATAACAGATATGGAGACAGAATTTTTCCCTTATGGCAATGGAATGGTTTTGATAGTCTTCATTAAAATAGATTTGAAAATACCATTTGTTTTATGTTTAAACCTTAAATTAAATTTTTCAATAATAAAGTATGCTTATTATAACCCAATTCTATCAATCACTGAAATGAACAGCACATTGGTGGGTTCAAGCAAGTAAATAAATGTGTTATTTTATTGCATGTCAGGAAGGTTTATTGGGTAGAATTCTTCCCTCTGAACCGGTGGGTTAGAGGTTTAAGCATCATATCAAGGATTTGTACTAATGCAGAGTGCTGATCCTGCCTCTCAGAGCCTCAGTCAGAGGGTGGCAGTTCAGACAAGGCGCAAAAGCACGTTGCTCTCTGTCCAAGTCGGAGGCAGAGGTCCCATGGTCCCTTTGAAAAGGTACCGCTCAGAACCTCAGTAAAGGGTATGTCTTCGCAGGTGTGGTATTTTGAGATATATGTGATGTGTGGTATTCTGCAAGGATGTTTTCTGAGTTGTTGCTAAAAATTTTCCAGCTGTTGCCTTTGTCTAGGGTCATTGTGATAGTTAAACTGATTATTTTAACAAGTGCTTTGAGACACCTTGAATAAGAAAATAGTTTTAGATAAAATTCAAAGAGGCTACATTCTCTGCTAGAAATAGGCAGGGGTATGGAGAGCATCTTGCTTCTTGGTCAGTTCAGGGTTTCGCACTGCACAGATCTTGCAAAATTTTTTCCTTTGCACAGTCAGATAATTGCCTACAGAAGGTGTATCACTCTGCTGTAGGACGGGTATCCTTTCGACTAACACATACGGCTGGCTGAACCTTCAGTGTTTCTGAGATGCGTGTAAAAACTTCTAGATGTGTTTGAATTGGGCTGTAAACCTCCATGTCCCAGGCACTCTTCTGTCTCCACTAGGATTGAAGCAGCTCTAGGAAGGAGGCGCAGCCACTGTTCTGCTCCCGTCTTTCTGTGGTTGAATATCCGTACCAGGCACATGTCCTGTTTTCCTTCGCATCTCAGATGTGTATGGAGCACAGAAAACGCCCGGAGATGGCTGCTGCTGCTGGGCACAGACGTGGGATGGGAAATGTCCCTCCGTTGTGTCCTGAACTCTGACACTTGCTCTGCATACGTGGAGTTTTGCCGTCCTTAACCAGCTCGGACCATGCTGCCCGTCCTGGCGGCGCAGGACAGACGGACCCTCGCGTAGAGCGGCTCTGTGCCGTGGCAGGCGTTACGCTGTGCTCGCTGGCTAACAGGCAGATGGTGCAGGTCATGGAGCATAACGCTCATTAACTTGGAGCTGAAAGCCTGTGCTCTTGTATTCCGTAATACCGTGGCCTGTGAGTGCTCTGTGAAAGGAGACCCAAATAAATCATATTACAGTAGCCTGGAGAAGAGGTCACAAATCTTTTTGAAGAAGAAAAGAGCCACTTCTGGCCACCGCTGAAACATGAACTTCCACATGTATCCTGTTATAAAAAATGAATTCCATGTTGGGAAACTTATCGACATGTTTGGGCATAGCTCATAGACAGGGAGAGCTACTAACACTCCAGTGACACCTTCCAGATGTTCTCCCCTCAACAATTATCCGTCTTCTCCAGGCTGGCTTGCTGCTCCATGGACGTCCCCGGGCAGGCGGGATGACAGCTGCCGAAGGCCACTGACAGGTTTGGCAGAGGTGGGAATATTCTGGAAGGTTGAATAAATTCTGAGTATTTTGTGTTATCCATCATTAACATGGCTAAAATGAAAGAGTAGGGACAGAGTTCAGAGCTCGCTTCTTGTTCAAATGCGGAGAGGACGTCGTCCCTCCACCCTCTCCTGGGGAAGCAGAATCTCCTGCCCAAGTTTCTGTTCTTCCAGCCCCTGCTGAACACCACGTGGAGTGTGGACCTACACGCGCATCTGTGCACCAAGGTACGAGCAACGGTTAGAGGTGGTGATGTAGCAGATCGTCAACTACCATGAGTGTCACGGAGAGAAAAACGCCTGTGACAGGCTGAAGCTTGTTACCAAATTAATGGAAAGGACGAGAAGGTGAGAGGCGCTCCCTATGAGTTATTTTAGCAATGCAAATTGGTCCCAGTGTGCAGTGGTTAATTCAAAATCCCCATGGTCTCACAAGGCTGCGAGGCTGCAGCCTGCAGCTTCCAGCCCCCCGCTCTCATCAACGTCCGAGGGTCTGTCCCGTCTGCCAGCCCACCCAGCCGTCACTTTAACGCGGCACCAGTCACCGCAGCGTTCAGGTACAGAAAGTTAAATAAATATTTTCCCCAGAAAGGCAAAGTAGAAGAAAAATGTGTTTCACCAAATGACAGGTGAATCTCTTTGTAAAGATGTTTTGGAGATGAAACGCAAAAAGCAGCGCTTGCATGGGGCTTTTGTTTTACAGAATTTACAAAAGCACAGCGAGCAGCTACAGCAAAGCCCACAGAAGTGATTATCTTGACTATGTGAGCAGTGCTGAGGAAAAGGGTGCTATCAATTCAAACATGAAATAAGATAATGTCTGATCTGGGCTGGCAGTTCTGGCTCTCTCCACACTTTTTTGTCTCTTGGGAAGTGAAAGAACTGAGAAGAACAGAACTTAGTTTTTAAGAAAAAAAAAAGGAAGACGAAATTTAGATTGACTGCAAACCTTCAGAATATGAGACCAACAGTCCTCAAACATGAAATTTTTGGGGTGCAAATGTGACACTCTTTGCTGTTAATTGTGCTTTGCCATTTGTGACTTGAGGCTTATGATGTCATTTCATGTTTATCTGTGAATGAACCTGGGTATAACATAATGTGAACACGACAAAGTGTGATGGAATGCCAAAAGCTAAAGAGAAACATATGACTTCTGGGCTGAATACCTGCTTTGCCCTAGTATCTAATAAGAAAAAAGCTGGGATGTGGAAACAGGGTGAACAGTAAGAAGAGAAAAAAAATTGGCACGTCTTTTGATGAAATTCAATCCTCCCCCTCCCTGCTATGCCCAGAAACCATCTGCAAACTTTTCAATCATTTTTTAGGATACAGTGAATTTTATCATAAT
The DNA here is from genome assembly GCA_013389945.1 of Fregata magnificens. NCBI lineage: Eukaryota > Metazoa > Chordata > Aves > Suliformes > Fregatidae > Fregata > Fregata magnificens. Next base: position 22,361 of record WAAD01024282.1, read on the forward strand.
TTTGTCAACCAAAACCATATGTGCTTTTCCTATTGACAACATAGAATAACAAAATCATATTTGTTCAGACCACAAGGCAGGTAATAAATAACTGTGGACACACTGCTACAACTTAACGTTTTTTTTAAAAAAAAGTATTGACTATTACAAAAAAATTTAATTTGGGAGGTAAAGTAAACTTCTGAAGAGAAAACCATCTGAGAGAAAGCTTGTGGCTCAATAACTTTCCCCTTCCTGTTAGACCAATTCTAGCTCGGTGTCCTGAGGCCATAATAAAATGAGATCTTCCACCGACCGTCCTCGTCCATGCGTGGATGTACATGCAAACTGCAGGTAACGGTTACGGCATGTTCCTGCTGCGCACAGATTCTCCGGCGTTATTGCACTCGGCCGTCTGAGTTCACTCTGGCCGTTGCTCTGAAAAGTTTGGATCCCTGAGGTGAAAAGATTAAATGTGAATTGAAGTAATTTAGGACATGCTTCCTCCTAATACACCAGCCATGAAATATCTTTCCTAACTGATACTAGACAAGGTAATCTTTCAGGTGTGACCAAATATTGACAATCATGCAAAAATCTTCACTCTAGAGCATCAGAATAGTCCTGCTCTAGATAGGCTTTGGTGACAAGCAACATTTGCTCATTCTTTGGGTCTAAAAATGCAAACGTTAGGAACAGAAGTAGCTGCCTAAAGCACTTTAGAGAAGTCAGCCTTTTTTTTTTTTTTTTTTTTTTTTTTTTTTTGCTAAGTGAAGTTGACATGAAGCTCTTCCCTCTGTGCGCGCGCGCGCGTGTGTGTGTGTCTGCATGGAGCAAGCTGTTGCAAATGGCAGTGGGCTCAGCTTATAATCACCAAAATTCAAACGGGGAATACGGCACAGATGGCACTAATGATAGTAGTTAACTGCTGGAATAAGTTACCAAAGAAGCTGGTGAAGTCTTTGTCTCAGGCTATCTATAACTTGGACAGACAACTTTCCTGGCCAGTGCTTTAACAAGCCTTTGAGCTTAAAGGATGAAAATTATTATAGTGCGGTTACGCTGAAGTTTGGGTCAAGTGATTTAAAAAAAAAAAAAATCTATGAGTCGATGTGTAGACAAACAGATGGTTTTAATATGATTATATATATTACCTTAATAAACATGCAATTGTCATTGTGTTAGCAGTGATAAACAGCCTTAGCGTTTTATAGTAATGCCTCATTAAGATTGACTTGGGGACTTGGTTGGATCTCCGCCACTTGACTTTGCGCAATTGCTCTTTCCCTGTGTGTTAAAGTGGATGCAGGAAAGCTTGCGCTCCACTGCAAAGTGCTCTGAGATCTGACAGTGAAAAGCTACAGTTCCCCTGTTAGAAATGTTATTGCCTTCCCCTTGCTGTATTCATTTTAATACAGTATTTCCTTGCTTGTCGTCATTAGCCACAGCATTGGACTCTGCCATATTGTTTTCATTTTTTTTCTATACAACAACGAGATAAACAGAAAGGCGTAATCCTTGGTCTGAAGAGTTTATTATTAAAGCTGTGCTTATTTATTATAATAATGCCCCAAGACTTCAGCTGGGATGTGGCCTCGGGGTGTTGTGTGCTACGTGATCGAGTAGGACGACAGAAAGTTCGCCTCGAAACCTTCCCGGTCTAAATGGCACAAAGGAAAAGGAGGGAAGTCATATAATTTTTCAACAATGATAATGATAAAATAATTAATAGACTTTGCAGGTCTTTAAAGCCTTCCTGGTAAGTTCTTGATGATCTTAAATAATCAATTAAAGCCTTCTGAGATTAGTGAGCATTATTATCCCTGTTTTATGGATTAGGTGACTGAGGTACAAAGGGATGAAATTCTCAGCCCCGTACCTTCTGCCCAGGTCAGCCCTCCTCCTGCCCCAAACCCTCTTCTGCTGGCGTGTCAGCACGCAGCACGTCACAAGAGCAGGTTTTGAAGCAGTTTTTAGGATGACACACGGGAGAGAGTCAGGGGGAAACTGAGCTGTTTGGAGTCTGCTCTTTTATCCGTTAGTTAACACCTTCACCTGTTTTAACCTGATTTCTCAGGACGGTTGCAGCCAATCCCAGTTTTGAAGTCATATTTTAAAAGGTCATGATATTACTAGGATACTGAAAGGAGAAAGTTGGAGATTACCTGTGGTGTTCGGGAACCGTTGCTGCAATGAAAGACCCATTTAACAGACGAGAGGAGTGTACTTCTCCAGACAATACCGATGTAGCTGAAGACTTGGTTAAGAGTCAGTAATAATACCATTGCTGCTGCTTTCCTCAGTCAGTGCACGTGGTGCTTTATACGTGGCTTCTCTAAAGCTCGAGGTGTAGGACCTCCACAAAATCTCTCTTCTTACAAACGAATCCACGCCCAACTCGGGCCGCGTGCTGGTTGGAGAGATACAAGTTGCTGTCATGTTTAGACCACAAAACCTACAAAAAGTGGGTGTGAAATGTTCCACCAGGATTAGTCTTAATTCCTGTGATCTGGTGCAGCTGTGGAAGGAAATCAGCACTTGCTTGGGAGCACCTGGGAGGTCCACTTCACTGAGCAGAGGGTGCCCATGCCACCTTTCAGCAGTGACCTCTTCAGCGGTGGTCGGTGCCTGTGGAGGAGCAGCTGCCTGCTGCTGGGTAGGGCAGAGCTGTGCTTTTGTCCCGTCCTACCCCAAAGCTGCAGCCTAGGGACAACTGTTGGAAGAGGATGGGAGGTGGCAGGAGATGGTGGAGAGCGCATTTGGGAGGTGAGGAGTCCAAAAGTGGGTGTCCCTCCAGCCGCAGGGCGGGCAAGATGGCCAAGTGGGTGGTGAGGTGGTGAACGTGTTTTCTGAGGTGGGCTGAGAGGCAAGGCCCCTGCGTAGCCTGGGTCTTCTGCTATGACCAATGACAAATAGATGTTGTGCCTCTCTGCTTGCCGCGGTAGGAGTCTGTGACTCTGCAGCAGCTGCTGCGCGGCTGGAGCCGGGGTGGTGCCGCCACCCTGCAGAGGGGGCTCGGCTGTGACCAGAGCACCCTGCCGGGTCCCTCGCCCCGGAGGAGACCTTCTGGTGACGATGCACCTCCTGCTCTGAGCTGTGTGCGTCCGATTAGAGACACCTCTCACCTCCTGAGCTGTGACAAACTACCTTTGGGTTCAACATTTAACCTTCTGCACAGCTGCTCCAAGGAAGTGAACTTTCTTGTTGATCTTATTACACTGCAAAAGGGGTTGTTCGACATATGCTGTAGTTAGCAAATCAGTGTTTCCAGGAGGTTTAGGGGAAATGTGGCAACTGTCTGACTTGTGAAAGATGCATTGGAAATATCCAAAAGTTTTTGGTGCCAAAGGTAGCAGAGGTGATGTTTCTCCACTCCCCCTTCTAACAGATACTCTATTTTCCATCCCTTTGACTCTTTTACAAAATAATTTCTTCTGCCTCTTTCTTTACATGGAAATGAAAGACAATGCTTGCTCTGTTCCAGATATGCGGTCCATTTTCTTAGAAATACGAGATATTAAAGATAAAGCACCTGCGCCCCAGGTTTCCTTTTGGGCAAATTGGAAGGGAGAACGTATGTTCTGTTTTGCAGTGAAAATTACACAATTTTTATTTCTGAAGAGGTCTCATCAACGCCTAATTTCCAGATAAAGAAGCAACTTGTTTTTCCTTCCTTGTTGAGCACCAAATGAGGAGTATTTCATAACTATTTTCTGTAACGTGCTTGAAACTGCAGGATCCATGGCTTCTTTCATAACTCACCTCCACCTATCTCTTTGTCTCTGTTGTAAATTCAGGCAGTTGCTACCAGCCTCCTTTTTTCTCTTCAATATTTTAATATTGCATCTAATATTTAGCAAGCATAGAAATGATGAAAATGCTACTGAATGTGTGACATAGGACTGTGAGTTGAATTTAGGCTGCTAAGAATCCTTGTTTTTAACAGAGATTGGTGGTGGTTTTATGTCATGTTGGTTTGGTTTTTAAACCAAAACAGAAACCACTGCAACAGCACTAAAGGAACTTTAAGAGGCTATATGCTTTGCAGGTCTAGGTGCTAAAAACCAAAAGAACCCTAGTCTTGGTACACTTTAAAGGAAAACAAGATTACAGTTTCTTTCACAGCCGCCTCAGTTTGGAGGCCAGAATTTTTAAAAAGCACCTTCCGCATTCAAAAACCAGAATGCGATTCCATCAGGGCAGCTCCTCCACGTGAGCATGGGGTGCAGTGCTAACAGGGTCAGGGCCAGGAAGGGAAGCTTAGTTGAAGAAAGTGCTACTTAAAGTAAATGCTAATGATTTAAAATGTTATTCCTTCTGTGCTTTTAGAGAGAAGGAAAAAAAAAAAAAGAAAAAAAAAAAAGTAATAAAGGCTCCCAGCCTGTACCTCATCTCCAGTCACTCCTGTGAAATTCCCAAGAGAGCATCCAGGCTCCCCTCTCCCCCTCTTTAAAAATGGTGGACCTGGAACCACTTACAAGAGAGGCTTAATAAGAGGCAAATGTGTTTTATATTTTGTATCTTGTTAAGTGAAAAAAGATGGATTCTCACAAGTAGTCTCCTGGTGCAGATTTGAGTGGTCTATGCATGCAAATGTTGTGATGCTTCGTCTGCTAGCATCCCGTTCCAGTCCCCCTTGGCCACTTAAAATCCCACCCCCCCAGAGCAAGCACAGATTAAATTGCTTCATTTGTACAATGGATCTGCAGATCTAGGAAACTTGTTTCTATCTGATTTGCTGATAATTTACTCCTCATTTGATTTTTTTTTTTTTTCTTTTCTTCCTCCCCCCCCTTAGAAAGAAAACAGTGTCTCAGCTCAAATCTCTTCCCTAAGGAGGGAGGAATTGTTTCACTGGGCTGGGAGTATGATTGAAAGCAACTGAAAAAATTAAAAAAGACCTACACAAAGATGGCACGCTTATTAGAGGACAAGAAAACCCCTTTGCGTCTGAAAACTAATAGTAAAATTTTTAATCTATGTTCCTGATTGCTGAAAAATCTGCTAGAAAAATGTAACTGTTGAAAATACACAGTATGTTATGCGAAGGTGTGTGTTGAACAGTAAGACATATTCCCTCTCTGCTAATCATTTTTATGACCTTTTGGTGCAAGATAGTGCCATGCTTACTGTCTGCTTTCACTATTCAGTGTTGAGGAAACGCATTATATTTGTCTTTGATCCAGAGATCTGGATTGCTAAAACTGATGGCCACAATTAAAGACAGTCCTGTTGAAAACCTGACCTCTGTCTGCTCTCAACTTCATGTAAACTTTTCAATATGGATGTAATTTAGTATTAAATTACCCGTGCTTTATTGCTTTTTAGCACAGCTCTGTCCTGTTGCCTTTTAAAAATATAAAGAGTAACATAAAAGAAAAATTGCAGTGCATCTGCTTAATTATGTAATTATATACTTGTTTTTTTCCTACATTTAGAAACCTTTTTGGATGCGTTGTCTGTAGAAAAGCCGTAATACTTGAGATGGATTACTTTTCTGAGTTCTCAGAGCATATCCAGAGCAAAATGCGTAACTGCAGTCAAGAATTGTGTTGCTGTCTTGAAGAGCTTGCGTTGAAGCGTGCTCCTTTTTTTAGGGCAGCTGATTAAGCCCGTGGTTTTTTTTTTTTTTTTCCCCAGACCTTAAACATGACATCAGCCCGTGATTTTCACTCTGTGGTCTTGTAGACTTTCTGTTTGAATGAGGACTAAACTCCTCAGCTTTAGGAGATCATGGAAATCACAGACAATGTGATTAGAAGGGACTAGGAGGCATCAACTGATCTCTCACTGATTCTAAAAAGAAAAAAAAAAAAAAAAAAGTGGAATTTAGTGGCCAGGAGTCTGCAGGCTCCTGTTATCTTGTGCCAGCTGCTACTGTGTCAGTGCTGGTGTCTCCAGCCAGCTGCTCCTTCATCCGGCTGGTGAAGGTCTGGGCACGCCGCAGCCACGCTCGCTGTCGGTCGGATGTCTCAATCCTTGGCTGTCCCGTCCAAACTTCCTCCACCTGCATCTCCTTAGCAAAACATCCAGCACTTGATCCGCTGTGCCTTCCTCCAGACGCTCAGGGCTCCCACACGTGATCCTGAACTGATAATTTTCTTGTGACTGTGGCCTTCGTGTGTGGCGTAGCACACTTATTAGCAGACAAGAAAATCACTGTACATCTAAAAAACAGCACTAAAATTGCTCCCTTCTGCTCACTGCTTCAGGGCTTCTCCAGCCTTGGCCGTTGTTGCTTGGTGTTTCTGGCCCTTTCTCCTCACTTCATCGCTTTGCAGTTTATTTTGCAGTTTGCTTGGTGCATCAGCATCAATCTGGCCAACCGCAGTTAGGTCGATCTTCCCCGGCACGAGGAGAAATCTCTGTACACCAGGTCCTTGGGCAAATACCACCAAAAAGAGGACTGTGCATTGATTGCTGGTTTTGCACCTCTGTGTGTTAAAAGAAGGTGGGCTGCCCGCTGGTTACAGCGCTGCTCACAGGCAAAGCAGTCTCTTCTTTTATCCTTTAGATAGGTGCAAGCTCTTCTTTACAGAACATTGTTATCTGATATGATAAAATGCATTTATCTGCATTCAATCAAGAGCTCCGCTTTTATCTAGTAAACTCCGTTTGAGGCTGTGTGTCAAATGCACCTAACCTTGCCCAAGAAAAGGCAATGACGGAATCTTCTGGGCTGCTACCCCACTGAATAAAGGGGGAATGCGCCATCTTGGGAGACCGTCCCTGCGAAGGTATGGAAGAGCGATGCAGGGCTGCTGCGGCACAACGGCCTTTCTGTGAGCAACGCCAGCGTGGCCAAGACATCTGTTTTCCCTCAGCCTGTAACACAAGGAGGAGGTTAAACCAAAGGTGGGGTTTGCGCTGTTTGAGCATATGTGGGAGATGGCGCTGGTCCAGGTGGCGCGGGGGAAGGAGGAGGCTCCTGCTCGGCTGGGAACCCGCGAGCTTCGGGATCGCCGAAGAGCCGGAGTCTGCTGTGAGGACGGTATCTCTCAGGGCTTTTTTTATTGCACAAGTGTTTGTAGGTCTCTAGTGCCTTTTAAGTATAAAATGACTGGTGAGAAAATTCCTTTGCTAAACTCCTTATATCACTATTACTTTGGCCAATTGGGATATACAAGATAAGGGATGGTCTAGGCAGGTCCCTTGGGTGGAGGGGGAGTGGGGTGTTGGGGTGCGAGTGGGGTAATACTCGCTCACCTGGATGCGGTGTGAGGTGTGCGGCAGGAGCCAACCGACCACAGCTACCGACTGCTTTGAAGACAAATAAAAGAGGAGATATTTTATTTTCAGAAATATTATGAGAAGTGCAGGTTTCCTTCTAGGATCTGCCATGTTAAATATACTACAGAAAGGTTTTTCTACCACAACCATTCAGGTACTAAAGTGAAGAAATAAACAGATATCAAAACACGTCACCCAAGGGAGGTAAACGTGATTTATTAGAGACTTAAAATATAAAATTATAAGGTTAAAAATCATAAAAAATGAATCTAACAGGTGCAGTAATAAAAGAAGAGTTAAAGGTGTTTGCAGCCTAATCTAGTTGTAGCTATTGCCTTCTCTCTCACACTGCCTTACTTTGATCCTCTTCTCCTTTAAGAACAAATGCAGCTTTACCCAACTAATAATTTATTTATAACTTTTTTTTTTGTAAAAATTCCATCCACTGGAAAAAAACACACACTGCATGGATTCTCTTGACTTCCATGCAAAAACGTAACTGCAGACCATCAAGAAACTGACGGGAGTGCGTTTTATATCTTATCTACCTTTTCTTACATATTTATTTTTGCAGAGGCTCCGTTTGTGGGTTGAGAGCACTCACAACAAAAGCAAAACCGAACAAATCAAAATTCACCTACAGGTGATTCCCCCACACCCCCTTCGAGCTGTTGTTTGAATAAGGGTCCATCAGTTTTTTGTTTAGTCGTGTGTCATCCATCTCCCTGCTGTTGCGTATATTTGCTTGTAGCGCTTTACCTTTACAGGCATGTGGCAGGTATACAGGAGCGTATAAAGCATCTGGGCAGGTATCGAGAAGCAATATGCAACTGTGACAACTTGAAAATGCAATTATCTCCCTTACCGAGACCCAGATAAGGTATATGTTTCCCAGGAGAGTGAAACTATGAATGACTTCAAATGCGAAGGCGCTTCTAAAAGTTTCACATCGCCTTTAATGCACGTTATTCCTTTTCCCAGTGTGCGTGTTGGCGTGCAGTGACTGCGGCGGCAACGGCGGCGCTGCCTGTAGGATCACGGGCGGGGTTGGCGGCATCCCGCATCGCGTGCTGGTGACGCGAGGAAAGCACATAAAGCTAATTAAGCTGAGGAACAAGAGATGTTTGGGGGAAAAAAAAAAGCTTCACTTGCACTTTTTTCCCAGCTAAAAATGGTGTTGTGAGGAAATGGAATTTTTCACCTAAATATCTGTCTTGATTGAAAATCTTTGACCTTTAACATGAAAAACAAAACTAATTTTTGAAAGCAGTTTTTTTTTTTGCATTTTTGATTAAACTGAGCCAAACAATTATTTTTGTAAATGGACTGGGTTTTGTGGTGTTTTTTTGTTTTTTTTTTTTTCCTCTCTCCCCACAAAAAAGGGAGAAAATGCTTTCTGACAAGCTTTAATAAAAAGGCAGTTAAGGGGATGTTTTCTCATGTGGATTCCATTTCCTGGGATGCTGAACCCAGAAGCACAGAACCTGGGCTGTCTGAGGGCTTTTCATCTGGAGGGTTTGCCTGTGTAGCTCTGTAGCTAAGAGAAAAACACGGGAGCGTTTTGAAGAGTAAAATCTACAAACAGCTTAGTGGTCTGAAGGTAAAGTTGGTGCACATGTGAAACTTAATGGAGAGCTAATGGGGCTTTGGAGAGAAAGGAGCGCATAAATTGTACAGTTAGCATTTTCGGGTTTTGATGGTGGAAGTGTGGTGCAATGCTTAGCTGTCATCTGGAAAAAAGGCAAGGCTCTGAAATCATTTGTACGAGGATGTTGGTGCAAAATAACCCTTCTACATCCTTATTGGCATTCAGAATAATAAATGCGCGACAGAGCTGCAGGCTTCAGCCTGGAGGGTGCCAGGCAGGGGGCAAGGAGACGGTGCAGGGAGCTGGGCATCGAGAGGCACTTTGCTGGTGGACCAGGGCTGCTGGGGAGGCTGGTCAGCCCAGCACTTGGGTTTGTCCAGGACTCCGAGCTGGCAGGGGAGGCCGAGCACCAAAGCAAGCCACCGTCATGAGGAACGGGATGGCTCTGCAGCTGGCTCCTGTACCAGCTCAGGATGCACTTGCTTCTGTATAGGATATTGCAGCTGAGATGCGACGATGGCCTGGGGCACGCGTCCAGTGGGCAACAGGCACCGCAGGGAATGACCTTTCCCGTTACCGACTCCAGTACGTTGACGGCGTTGCAAAGATGGGGGGGTCGGCAGGATCTGTCCTTTGTCCCAGGCATAAAGCTGAGCCGTGGCCTCTGCATCTTCCACTCAGAGTTGTGTTTACAGAAAAAGGGGACTGCAGAAGGGGAGCTTTCCTTTACATACCTATACAATAAATATAATTACAATAAATATATAATAATATATATACTTTTTTTGCCCCTCTCACAACTTCCAGCTGGCTGCAAGTGGGCTGGAGAAGGGCACAGTGCAGGGATGCTGCCGAGCTGCTTGGGGCCACCCGGCTCATCGCTGGCTGCTCCCTCCTGTGCTGTGGCTTTGCAGCACAATATTGCTGGGTGGGATTAAGGCTCCGGGGTGGGATCTGGCACCTGCAGGCTGCTCTGGGCTCGAGGCTTTTGAGGGCTCCCAGCGCACATGGGATGAAAGGTGCTGGAGCAAGAGGTGGGATGTGGGGAGGGCAGCAGTGCCGGTGTGCTCATTGCTTCCCCCATGCCTTTGGTTCGGGGAGGTTTGCAAAGCAGCTGCCTAACCAGAGAGGATGGGCAGCGATGGGCGAAGAGGCGCAGGAACCTGCTGGCTCACTATGTGGGGAGTGTTAAATCAAACCAGTTTCTTAAGATGGGACACGGTGAGCTGCATTGAAAAACCTTTCAGCTGTCCCTGCTCGGCCAGACGAGGGGTGCTGTCATCGTGGCTGGCGGCAGGTTTGCGCCTGCCCTGCTGTATGCTGCGGCGTGGCTGGGTGACAGCAGTGCGGGGAGCCCGCAGCCCTACGGGTGACCCTCCTCCAACAGCAAACCCACCAGCTCCCAACAGGGAACGGGCACCACGGCCGGGGTGGACAAGGTGCTGGCCACTGGTGTAGGCTGTTGTCTCCTTTCTCCAGAAGAGGCAGGAATATTGTTAATCTTTGGAAAACAGGAGTGCAAGTGTGCTGCTGCTCCCGGGCGTTGCTGGCACCCAAGCACCGCGTCCACAGGGCATCATGCGCTGCCCAGCACCGAGCCTGGAATCACTGCCTGAGGTGATGGCTGAACATCATCAGCTCTGCACACAGAGCTGGGAGGGAGAATAAGGATTCTTATTTTT
>WAAD01024282.1:32846-61195 GCA_013389945.1 Fregata magnificens
ACAAGGGGGGGGGGGGAAAAAAGGTTTTTTTTTTTTTTTTTTTTTTTTTTTTTTTTTTTTTTTTTTGGGGTGTGTGTGCTCTCTGGTAGAGAAAACCATGACTGGGGAGCTGACAGCATCTGCCTCTTCTCCCTCCAACCCAGTACTCTGTCCCGCGTTAACAGACCAAATGCTTCAGAAAAGGGAACAAGAAACGTTGAGTTAGACATGTGCAGCTGTCTGTCCATGTACGATTTTTTTCTCTTGATTCCTTATAATTAGAAAGTGAATTAAACCACAACTTGTATGAGGTAATGTTTGGGGGGCTTTTTGGTTTTTGTTTTTTTTTTTTTTTTTAAATCGTTACNTCTGGATATTTCTTTATATTAGCATAAATGTCTACTCCATTTTTGTATCTGTCTGTGATCCTCTGCTCGGCGTGTTCAGTGTCAGAGAGTTCCCAAGTTTAATTTGCATTTGTGGAAAGAAATTCCCCTTATTGATTTCAAATGCATCACCTTTTAATTTCATGGAGGATGCCCAGTTACTCTTGTTATGAGATAGCCCAGAAGCAGCTGATCTACCCCCTGTAGGTTATTCATTATCTTATATGCTGTTGTTATGGCTCCTCTTATTTATTGCCTAGTTAAGGTTAAAAAAACCAAACCAAACCAAAACAAAAACCTTTCAGTCTCTGGTCATATGAGAGATTTTCCATATCCCTAATCATTCCTGATGGTTTGCTCTGAATCACCTCTAATTATGCAATATTATTCTTGAAATAGGATGGTCACTACTATACATTACAGCTGAGACTGCTTGATTTACATGTGTTACACATTATTTTCCCATATTATCCAGCATCCTAATGTATTGGCTTTTCTAAACACAGTATTTCAGCCTTATCCATCGTGGCGTCCCACTTCGGTAACTTCTTGCCTTCACGCCTAGCCAAAACGCAGCAGCTGCCATCCCTGCCTGGCCTGTTACTCAGTCCTGTCATTTCTGCCTTTCAAGTTTCTTCACTGGTTTCCTCTTGCACTGCAGCGAAGCTCGGATTTGCTGCTCTGCTCCGCACAACGTGGTCCCAACCGCTCCGCCCTGCTGCCCGCAGCTGCCGGGTCGGAGCTGCTGTTGTCTCCCGATATCCCTCTATGCCTTCCCTGGCATTTCCTCCAGTCCTGGAAGCTTTTTCTCGCTGAGCTACTCGGGTTGCTTCTCCTTTCTTCATTAAGTCTCTTCTAAAAAAGTTAGTTCTTTGGTGGGCCGCGCAGGCTCTGATCTGTGCCACTGAGATACTTTCATCATCCTTCAGTGCTGAAGCAGAACTTAAAAACGATAAACTAAGTGTCTGATCCTGCAAACAGTTACACATGCGAGTCAGCGTGTTGACTTCAAAGGAACTGCTCACATGAGTAAAGTCATGTATTAAGATATTTTCAGTAATGAAAATTCCTTAGGGTTTGGGTTTTTTTCTTTGTTAGTAGCACAGAACAGAATTTTGTGCCTCAATAAAAACCTGCTCATTACAATTCGAAGGGTTACTTAGATGCTTTAAATTTAGACAGATGCCTACTTGTCTCTCCAAACTACTTCTAAATGCTAAATACTGCCAGTCCCGACGCAAGCAGTTGGAGAGAGCCCGTGTCCGCGGTGGGGAGGGGGAGCCCATCCTGGTTAAACAGCAGGCGAAGGACATGGGTATGTGACGATGAGCAAGGAGCAGAAGTGTATTTATTGTCATCTGTCTTCATTTAAAGTGAGTCACTGCTGATTTTCGGATATCAGAGAAGATGCAAAGATTCTTTTGGGAAGAAAACTGCTAAGTCTGGCCCCTGGTCAGTCCCAGGCGTGCCGGCAGGACGCATCAGTCCCATGTGGGGACCATTGCTCCCAGCGTCAGGCAGGTACCTCCTGGCGCTCAGGGCACTCATCCCGTGCCCCGGTTTCCCCAGCCCTGGACCACAGCTTCCTGCCTGGCACTGGGGACGGTCCCCTGGTCTCCCCCGTCCCCTGCGGACGGTCAGTGCTCGGGCAGCCGCGCTTCCCGTGTGCGCATCAGCAACGTGGCTAGAAAGTTAGAGCAGTCGCTACTCACCTGCGAGCTGAAGCCATAAAATGGGGCAGGCTTTAAGGCGATGCTTTCCCCCCGTCTTGCTCTCAGTTTTAGCTGCCCCAGGTGCACGTGGCCATCAGCGATGGTGACAAGGGAAGTCAACTGTTTGTGCCGGTTTCTCTGGAGAACTTTTGAGAGCCCTTGTTAGGATTGCTCTTCGTTCACGTGACTGTATTTCCTTCTCTTCATTGCAGCAGGGGCGTGTGCAGCTCTGTCTTTTTTTTTTTGGCCTTCTGTGTACAGTTGGAAAGGGAAAGCGGTAGGTTTTAAGACTCAGCTGGACAGGGTGCTGGGCCATCTTGTCTAGACTGTGCTCTTCCCTAGAAAGGTTGGACCAGATGATCCTTGAGGTCCCTTCCAAGCTGGTGTTCTATGATTCTATGAAGGCAATACAGAGAGAGGTTGAAATTAATAAATAGGGCGGGCGTTTGTACTGGGGAATGAGTGCATACCCAAAGAGTCAGACTGTCCCCATCTGTACACAAAGCGGTTTTGTTCATCTTTATCTTTAAACTGTGCAATTTCTTACAATGTAGAAAATACATTTGAAATGTAGGTACCTGTCTAATTTTGTCTATGCCTATGAAACCCTCAAAGGTGGGGTGAGGGGATACAGGCGTAAGTCCTGGCCGTTGCTCTCCACTTGCTTGGAGGCTCCTTGTCTTATTTGACACAGTAGAAAGTCCATATGGCATTTTCTGATGTACTTGTAATAGTTGGTGTATACCTTCATACTTCCTTGGATGAAACGTTTTGAAACTCAAATGGTTATCTACAGAACTGAAGCTGAGGAGTAGAGCTTTTTCTGAGACCCATTAATAACTTCTTTTAACTTTTTTTTTCTGGAATTTAAAACATTTTCCATCACGGAACTGAACACAGGGTTTCAGTTGCCTATTAGCTAGCAAACCCCTTGTCTAGCACGTTGCTGAATTGGATCTGCCTCTTCCTTCTTAATACTTTCAATGAATTTCAGGAATTGTAGTTTTTCTGGTTTTTTGTTCTGCCGTTGCATATTCAATTCTCACAGCACAATGGGGTGAAACATCTTTGCTCTTAATTTGCCTTGGGTCAGAAGCATCTGCCGGGTTTTAAAACTGACTGGAGCTTCATTACCTTCTTCGCCCATATACAAATTTATTTTATTGCCAATCGTACACCAGATCAAGTGACACCGTCAAAGAACTAGTAATTTCTATTTATGGTTTGGCCCCTTCCATAAAGGGACACTCCATGGCAGTAACTTGTACAGCGGTTCCTGCGGAGTTTCGTCCTGCACCAGGCCAGCTACACAAAGGTGAGCTGGAGAGCGGCGAACGCTGCGTCCAGCATCCATCTTCATGAATGCAGTTTGTGGGGAGGAAGGTGGCGAAACCGTCCCTGTCAGCCCTGGGTCTGCAACACCCTTTGTCTTATTCTGCCAAATTCAGCCCTTGGAGGGGAGGTCGGTTTTGCTGGGGGTCTGCGGTGCCCTGGAGTCACTGCTGGCCTTTCGCTCACCGGGGCACGGGACACCAGCGCAGCCTTGCTGGGTCCAGGAGCCCGTACGCGTGTGTGCCCCGTGGGGCGCAGGGGCCGTCCCATGGATGTTGTGCATGGCCTGTGACACCGAGCTGGGCAAGGGGATTTTGTTCCGTGCTCTTCTGTCCTGAGAGCAGCCAGCGGCGTGATGCAGGGAGCGTTCCTATCTGGGGGGGCCTTGCAAAGGCATCAGGCTGCAGGTGGGCAATCGCTTCCCCCTGCACATTTTTGGTTGTTCTCATTTTCTGCCTGCTGAGGTAGTGCTTAAGCTTGGACACGCGCTGCTGCTGCCTCAGGAGCACCTGCAGCCGCCAGCCTCCACGCGTGACATCGCATGCGTTTTCGTATTCGCAGCCTTTTCCGATTCTGTTCAATGATGAAGTGAGAGAAGGGGTTTGAGAGAGCAAAGCGCAAACAGCTGAACTTCCAGTAAAGGCCGTGTAGAAAATAAAATCACCTCAGGACAAAAGGTGTATTTTTTCCCCCCCTCCACGTTTTCTCCATGCTGGTGTGCTCACAGCCAGCACGAGCACGGCTGCATCCCCTTGGCTGCGTGGGCGGCTCCGCTAGCGGGGCTGCAGGGCTCGGGCACCGCGCGCTGCTCCACCCGCCCAGTGCCCGCCGTGCATGGGGACAGCGGGGGCTTCCCTGCAGCTGCAGCTCTGCTTTGGGGGCACCGGGAGAGTGTGCTGTGCACTACCATGCTGGAACTATGTCCCAAAATTGCCAAACAGAGCAATTTTGCAATTACGCCAATTGCCTAATTTGTACTGAAATTCTTTTTTTTTTTTATGTTGTCACATTTGTCTTTTTTTGGTTTTTTTTAATTAATGAATATTTCAAATAGGTATAAAGCTCAGGATAAAAAAAATGCTAAGTTATATAGTGGAAATCAAGTGTGTATAATGGAAGACAAATTTCCAGTTTTTATCAAGAAGCAAAATTTGACTTCATTGGTTTGCGTAATTTTTGGTATGAGTCGAGCAATTGAGGCTAAGATGTCTGTTTGATATTTAGGGAAAGATTTGATGCTTTAATAAGGGAATCCTCTGTCTCCCTCATCCATCATTCGTCATCCTCATCCATCCAAACACCACTGTAAATTTGTCAGAGCCTTTTCCATATTCAGTACTTGTATAAATAATGGCCGTTGTGAACAGAAAAAAGGAAACGTTCATTTTCTATTTCTGTTCTGTCTCCAGTCATAGCCGTGGAAATGCTTAGCAGGTTTTTGCTTTCAAAATACCCCTGCTCAGATCATATAATATAATTGCACAAGCAAAAGTGCATTCCAGTGTTGCTGCTTATTGTGGTTGCTACTTGCCAAAAACGCACGAGTTTGTGAGCTTTTCTATAATATATGAAACAGTCTGTGCTTCATTACTACGCACTTTTATCCTACTTCATCATGTCTTCCTTCTTTTCTCTGCTATCTTAGGGATTATGCAGCTTCTCTGCAATATTCTGAAATTAATCAAACCAAGCAAAACCTCATGCTATATTATCCATCACTGGAGGAGAATGATTTCCACAACCCAGGCAGCTTTACATTGTTTTGTCCAGGGGCTGCAGCAGAATTCCATTAACCAGAATACACTAGAAATTTGATTTCTCACAAAACGCATTTGTTAAATATTCGCAAACAGCAAATTTTTAAATTTGATACCAAATGTAACCCTAATCACATTTCTTTTTCTCTTATTTTAATTAGGAAGCGAACAAGCATAATGTCCACTTCTTTCTGTGAATTTTCACCCACTGAACAGCTGCCGGGTGCTAATGCAGCGAGGCTGAAGAAGCTTTGCTATGCAATGAGATATGTAAAAACTTAATGGATGCTTACCCAGACTGTTTTATATTTCGTCTATTATATAATCAAGCTCTACAAGTAATTTCTTTCGATAAACTAGTAACCATACTGCAGATTGCAAACACTTAGTTTGATTGAAAGTAATAAAGGGAGATTATCCACAGAGTTTGTTGAATGACGGTTCCGACTTGACCCACTGCCCAGAGAGATAAGAATTAATCTTATAAACCTCTCCACACTTCCACCCGCTCTGATCTGCTGAACAACAGTGCAGGGTCCCGTTAGCCCCCTTTTGTTCTAGGGCAGCCCTGGCTGGGGAGAGGGACCCCAGTTCGGGGTAGGCTGATCCGGGTCACGCGAATGCTACAGATGATTTCTGAACGGCGATGTGTTTTAATGGCAGCGGTACCCAAAACGCACAGATGGTGCAGCTGATCCCCAAACAACATGGTTGCAAAGGCGTTGCAATGTCTGCCTGGCCTCGTACAGCACCGCACGAGTGCACAGGAAGCACAAAGATGAAAGTTGGAGACTGAAAGAGGTGTGGGACTGTTTAACAGACACAAGTACGCTACAGACTTTTTTTCTCTCTTAGAGTAAGTTAAAGTCGCGGTACTGGACCTGACTTGCACATGGGCATATCTGCCCTGGTCGTTCAGGCTGCACCTGGTAGCTTGGACTAGATCATTGTAGGTCCCTTCCAACTGAACTATTCCATTCTATTCCAAGCTCGCCAGCCGCAAGGCTTTTCTTCTGTAGAAAGACCCTAAAAGGGGAAATTACAACAACAGCTACTGCCTGTTTACCACTGGGAACTGACTGGGAGAAGCTGGATGGAGCTTTAGATAACTCCAGGTGATACAGAACTGCTATGTAGGTTCAAATAGTTCCCACACTCCAAAGCGCGTGCACTGTTTTTCCTTCCCCTCCTTCTGCCCACGGGTTTCTTACTTGAGCCCTACGCTGCCACGGACTATATTTTTTCCAGGTATTTTACCATTGTCAAAAGTATTTCCTCTCTCCAAATGGCACTTTAATGAGTGCTTCCACAATTACTGATGATAATGTCATTAACTTATTTTGTACAGCTTTTGCTAACAACTGTGAGCTGTTTACTTGTAATGATGTTGACTTCTCACCTCCTTGTCCGCATCTTTGGTGTTGAGTGTTATATTAAGTGGGGAAAATGAAAATGCCTTTAAATAACAGAATTGAACCACTCTGGGCATTTGGGGAGTGACAGTCGCCGGGAAGGGATGCTGATCACAAAGAAGGGTGTATCTGGAGGGGGACGAGGAGAACACTGAGCACAGCCTCGTCTGTAGTTGACTCCCGAGGCCGGGTGAGAGGCCCAGCAGTTTCATTAGGGGAGAGGGGAAGGGATAAGAGCTGCTTATGGATATTCCTTCATTTGTGAAATTGGACGGTCATGCTTTTTTCTGTTAGCTTGTCGATACACGTAAATGGGATGCTCATGCTTTGTGTTAAGATGACGCAGACACAGGCAGTATGGAGGGTAACGGCAGGTATAAATTGAGCTGTAGTCAGATATGCAACGTAACTGTCAAACAGATGAGCTGAGAGGGTGTGCTTGCTGTTTTGTGTCTGTTACTTCACTGTGAAATAAAATACCGATGTTTTCAATTCATGTAGAAACTATCAAACTGCTGCTCCCTTTCCTTTTTCTTTTCCTGAATTTGTGACTTCTGCTAAAATTAAGAGATTAGGACAGCATAAATCTGTTATTTAACTGTCTCAACCCTCAGAAAAAATAGTATGCTTCTCTCTTTATTTCATGCTTTCCATTAAGGATGTACACTGCTGTGGAAGGACTTCAGTGACTAGTGAGTGATGGCACTTCAGAGAACATGGTTAGCTGCCAATGCAAAGATAAACAAGAATAGTGCAACTTTACTGCATTTCTCAGCTGAAATAGCACCGTAGCCTCTTGCCACACCAAAAGCAAGACCCCATGGACAAATAACCATCATCATAAGTCAGTGCTGTGGAGGCGAGGGCAGGGGTTGGATTTTCTTTTGTTTTTTTTCCTGTCGCCAAATTTCCCTCTCCAGCTAGAGAGCCTGAACTTGTGTGACATTATCCATCCTCACACGCAAACGAGCCGCTCTTGCTCTCCTCATTATACATTCTGCTGGTGATAATACCACTGGGTTAATGCACCAGCTTTCACATCTGCAGACATCAGTTCACAACCTGATATGCCTACAAGTGAAATGAGGGTGATGGTGACCTCAAATAGATCCCCGGCGGATATTATTTCATATCAAATCATATGATTACTCGTTGATTCAGTGGTTAGTTTTTGCTCGGATACCGGGGAATAAGGTCCAGTTCTACAGGTTTTGGATGGTCTCAAGTGAATTCAGGCAAACATCGGGCATTTCCCAGCACTTGGAAAGTCATGAAGGAACATACAGAGTACCTTCTCCTGCCACAGCTGGGTGCAACACTCCCCAATCCTTACCTCTGCAAGGCAGATGGATAAATGCAGATATAGATGTGTAACTCCATGCTGCTCACATACAATGCCAGAAAGGGGCATCACACCATTGCTGTGAATTTGGAGTGACAATGATAAAGTGAATTACTGGGTGAACTGGGAGCCATTGTGTGAGTCACGTTTGGTCATTCCCCTGTTTCATATCGGCAACCACAGTTCCACACTTCTCTCCACATCTTTGCTTATTATATTTATACCATGGTGGGACTGAGCTCTTTTTCTTTTACTCTTTAAAAAAAAGCAACAAAACGCACCCCAAACCGCAGTTCATTGACAAGCTGCACTGAACATCAGGGTATGAGACTGACATTTGTGACGACATCAGTGCTGGGGCTAATGTGATATTCAGATATTATGATGCAAATAACAGGTTTGAATTCTTTCTTAAGACCCTGTGGGTGCATTGCTTTAGGTTAAAAAAATAGAAAAAGGTCAAGCACCATTGAGCTGGCCTCAGAGAGTAAACAATTATTTTAAACGCCATGGCGTACTCACTTTCAACAAGAGAGCTTCTGCTTGCAAGCAATACAGTAGCATTCAAGTATTTAGGTCTCCTTAAAACTGTTTCTTCCCCCACTTGTGTTAATACAGATATTAAGCCTAATAGTATCTACTTAGCATAAACAAGAAGATAAAAATGATTTCTGTGATTGAAATGTTTATTATTTAGCATTAAGCATCTTCATACTCTCATGTGTTTTGCATTTTAATCCACTCTGTGCTTGGTTTTGGGATTGATAGATTAGTTTTAATCCTCTGTCTAATAGTGGAGTACTGGTGAGATTTATTAAACAGGCAGGGTTTGGTACTTGGATTTAAGAGGACTCACATGCACTGTTCATGCATATTAAATTTGGGAAACCACCGGTTCAGTTTATAAAGGGCCGTGATGTCCTTTATCGCTGAGTGTTTCCGTTGTGCTTCACTAGCTCAGTAAGCCTTTATATTTCTGAAATGGAACATTTTTGATGGTTCCTTCCCACTGCATAAATCCAATATTCCAAAGATACGTTTTTGACTGTTGAAGTTATTGTTGAAATCTGTTCATTTCATCCCGAGTCTGTGTTGTCCCTCTCCTCCTTGGCTCAGGAGCACGGAAGGTTGGGTGAGGATCCCACCCCACCTTGGGATGTGAGGGCTACAGCTGCGGGTGCTGAGTCCGGGGGCCCTGGAGCCAGGGCAGATGCTCACAAATGCTTCCCTGCCCCTTCGCTAGCAGTTTATTGACTCAATTCTGTAGCTCTGCGTGCTTGAGGCTGTTGGTGTGGGTGTGTTGTGGTGTGTGCATAGGTGGGGCTGAAATAGATGTCCCACACGCTCCTCTGTACTAATAGCTTTGACTTGGTTGCCTGGGACTGAACTCGCTGGCGGAGATGGTGCTTCCACCGACATGTTCCGTAGCACGTGAGTTTGAGGATAAGGTATGATGGACATGACTGAAATATTGAGGGTGTGCACTGGCTAAGAAGGATACGCTTAGAGAAAAACGCGAATCAGAAATCTTTTCTGGAGAAGCCTACGTGCTCCGCTGGCTCTGGTCGTTGACTGTCTCTTGGTGTGTCACCACCTCTCCCTGAGGCGGCCTGGTGTCCAGAGCCCGATATCTTGGTTCGCTCTCCACTGGAATCGACTTCCCGTGTTTCCTGTATTTCAGGAAACAAATAAAAAGTGCTGTATGGTGATTAGAATGTGAAAATGACTCCTGTGTGGGTTTTACTGTTACGCTGGGAAAAGCAGAAGCTTGATAATAGTTAAAAAACCACTGAAAACTTCAAACCCGCCTAAATTACGAATTCATGCCCTATCAGTGGAAGATGAGTTGACTTAATTTGCGGTTTTACTGGTTAATATACCATTAATGCTGTAATACTAGTAATGCTGTGAGAAATGGGGGAAATTTACTTTTTGTTAATGTAATTATAGGATTGCTATATAAAAGTTATTAACTGCAGAAGTGAAAACTAGGAAAAATGAGTTTAAATTTAATGATAAGTTAAAGAAACCACTAAAAGCTTTTTGCAAGAAGACGCTTTATTATTGTAGGTTTGCTTCTTTAGCTAACCTCTATTTTTGATTTACCAAATAAATATGTAAAGCAGATATTGCAAATACAAGTGGCAGCAGTTGTAATCACCAGCTTAGGAACTCCCGTATTTGATTAGAACACAGGTAATAAAGAAAAAATCTTTCTGGATTTTTACTTGGTCATTGGGAACTGATCAGTCCTGTGAACTGATGGAGAATATCAATGTTTGGCTTTAAGATCTGGTAATGGAAGATAGAACTTTTTAGAAACTTTAATTGAAAAGGAATTATGTGATATGCTGGATAATTGACAATACTTTTCTACCTCAGTTAAAGCAAATTTTTTGTTCTGCATATGACATAAAAAGTGATAAAGAAGGCAAATAGGCAGTTATTTGTTCCCACCCCTTCCTTTTTTGTCTTCTTTTTTCCTCATGCAAGAATCCACGCAGTGACACTGAAAGGTGGCAAATTTAAACAACAATGTTTTCACATAATGTGCTTTTAGCCCTTGGAATTCACTGCCACAAGATGTTGATGCAATGAGATTGAAAATATTAGATATTTTATTTTATTTTATGGCTAACAAGAACATCCATGCTAATATATATAATTTCAATTAAATAATCAAAATTCTACGGCTCCAGGACATAAAACAATCCCTAACCAATGGTAATGGGGAGGGAACTCCCCTGTGGCCACGTTATTTCATAATTATCAGCTGCGAGGTTTCTTGCCCATTTCAGGGCAACACTGAACAAAATTAACCGTTTGGAGCGTGTGAGAGTAGGAAACCACTTGGTTCATCGGCTTTTTGTGTTCCTCAGGAAAAATACACAAGATGTTTGCAGTGCAGGGGTTTCGTGGGACCCTCATTCTATGTATGCAAAATTTCAAAACTGCTTGCAGTTGTGACGTTGTCAGCAGGGTAGAAAATCACTTTCTCAGTTTTCCCTTCGTGCACATAGCTTTGGCAATTTAACACAGGCAAATTTAACACAATTTAATATATTAAAAGAGAAAAAGAAAGGCTGTTGTGTAAGGAGATGTCAAAAGGTCTCCCGTGTTGGTCTGTGCTGTCCCTTGCAGGCTGCCGGCAGGGCGGTGCAGGAGAGATGGGGTGTTACGTGGGGTGCTGCTGGACCGCAGGGAGGCTGAGGTGCTTTGGCCAAACACAATGCTCTATTTTTTTAGCTGATGATCCATGATTTGAGCAAAATGAGGAAAAACATGAAAAGTCTGTACTTTTTTTGATAGCCTTGCTATTCTGAAGTAGTTGCATTTGTAAGAATAAAGTTGGCTTCAGCTCCTGACTGATGGGAGGTGGTTGCTAAATTAGAGCTCACAGGGGACTCTCTTTGGTATCATGCTTTCAACAAACCGAGCACTTGAATTTCACAGAGCCCCAGTTGCAAACTACGATCTCCTTTAAGACACCGATAGCCTTAGGTGCTCACTTGTCTCGAGGTATTCCGGCATATTACAACTTTAAAAGAGCAAAAGCCACATCTGGGAATGAATCCAACAATCCTAGAAGAACTCGTAGAAATACCATATAGACACCACAGCCTGGGTTTCAGTTTCCATCTCTATTTCCAAGGCTCTCGTGGCACCATACGAACCAACAGACAGCACATTTTGTTTTATGTTAACAGCCACCTTCAGCTTAAATCAAAGAGGAAACGCAGTGATGTGGCATGCGATTTGTCTCATGTTCTTTCTGCCATGTGTTGGGTTTTCTGTCAGTGGTGACCGTGCATCAGCCCTCCCCAGACCTGCCTGGAACTGCTTCAGCCTGACTGCCGTCAGCCCTGAAGCTCTCATTTGGGAACAACTTGGCAATTAAAAAAAATCTCTTTGCTTACTTAAGGTGATTTGTTGATATGTGAGTACATTAGTAGGGAAAAATATGAATGAAACAGTGTTGTGTCTTAGTATAAACACTGCTTAGCAACAACTAAAACATCGGTGTCTTATCATATTATTCTCATGCTAAATCCAAAACACAGCACTATACCAGCTCCTAGGAAGAAAATTAACTCTGTCCCAGCCGAAACCAGGACAAACAGGAACTGCAGTGGGAGGGTTGTGCACAGCACTTCTGCAGTCACAATTTGCCTGTGGACATGGTGCCCTCTGTGGAGGTGGTAACTTGTGACCGCGGGATTTTGCCACATTCTCACCTAACGTTGCGTAAGACACCAGGGAGTCATCAAATTACAGCAGATCTCTTGGATCAAAAGAGGCATAATAGTAACTCATGTTTTTACCATCTTCTTTGAAAATACTGCCAGCACTGAAATGTGCGTCTACAAATGAAAAGGAGCAGCTGCAGAAAAGGTGAGCTACGAGCTGCATGCAGAAGGTGGTTGCTGCTGTCCTGTCTCCATCGGCTCACGGCTCAGCTTTCCCCGTGGGTATGAGGTGGTGTTTTCCCAGCTAGCCGTTTCACTGGCACACCTCTGATCCCGGTTTTAGGAGGTTTCTAGCCATTTGCTGAGCACAGACATCAAGCTGATGGCTCTCCGGTGAGAAACGTGAAGGCCTCCCCTGCTCAGATCCTGAAGGATTTGAATGTAGTGGCTATGAGTTCTTCACGGACAAGGACGGGCATCGCTCGGGCACCCGTGATGGGAGGGAAGGAGAGTGGAGCAAGCAAGAGCCTAGTGGCAAACCTAAGTCAGCTCATAGCTGGTAATGAGCTGAAATGATGTGACAAGGATTTAGCTTTATGTTTTAAATCTTTCCTGGGCTTCTCTTGCAATTAAACAATATGCACGCCTAGGTAACTGGGTTCCCCCACCGTTAGGTTTCCGTCACATGAACAATACCTGCTAGTGGAGACAGCCATGGTCTCCAATACTTTCTTTTCCAAAGTACTCCCATATGCAACGCATTTGACTGATGTTCCTTGCCGTTTCAAATACGTTAGAGATGCAGCTCCAAGAGCAAGTTCCTGCTTAGCACCAACACCGAGATGCTTCTCTGCTCTTCTCTCCCTCCCCCCATGCCGTCCAACATTATTTTTTCCCTTTTGATTATTTACAGAAGCCTCTGTCACGTCAGGCGTCTTCCCTGTTCTGTTAATGCAGTTCTGGGACGACGTTCCTCTCCCCTGTGACTGTTTCCAGTCCTCGCAAACTGGGACGGGTGTCGTTTCAGCACATATATCCTGAACTTTAAATAGCAAACTCTTTGTTTTCTACTTTTTAAGACTACAAAAGTTAGGAGTGCTCCTCGAGGCTCTGGTGCTGGCACACGCTACCAACGTGCTGCTGTACGCGCTTTCCTTCACTGGTGAATTTGGCTACTGTACATCTTTCAGTGTCCTCAGCTATTTTGATTAATTCACTATAACACAAAGCAACACTGAATGATGTCACGTGGGCAGAAGTAAGAAAACATCAGCTTTTAAAATAATCTCTGGCTTGCCCCTACTGCATGCCAGTAGTTCTTGCCATTTGAAGAAAAATTTTTTTTTGTATCCTTTTATGTAAACACATCATGTTAAAAAAGGCAAACTATAAACCCATAAAAACCCTGCAGGGTATTAAAAATACCGGTCTCAATGCATGTGTTCGTTCCTTTCACTTTCTTTTTAGATCACTAGTGTTGGTACAAAATGAGCTGAGAGAAGGAGAGAATTCTAATTAGGTTTAAAAAAGAAAAAATATGGCAGTTTATTTTGAGCGCATGTCTGCTTCGCAAAGGCATATCCCATTTCAGATGCAGGCAGAATGAATCATTATTACACATTTATCATCATAAAAATGCTTATTTGGACTTTTTTTTTTTTTAAAGAAAAGGGAAAAATTATAAAAAGGGCAAAGCAAAGAGCCATCTCTGAAGGGCAGTTATTGCTTGCCCTTGCTTGGGAAAAAAGGCTTTCTCAATGGGATTACGTCCCCGCTCATAACCTATCAGCCGTCTGATCAGAAATTCATAACGCAGGCCATCCATTTCCAGCTCTGCGAGGGCTGCATGATTGAATTTAAATAGGCAAATGCCAGACTTGAGCTTTGACATTCTCTCTGTCTCTCTCAATCTTTCTTTCCCCTGCCCTCCCAATCATAGCGCCTTTCTTCCTCCCTTTCTTCCCCTCTTCCCTCCGCACGCCACCATTTCACATGAGGCTTGAGCCAGTGTGATGAGAAGTTATCGGGAAATGGAGGATGGATGTGGGGGGAGAGGGAGAGGAGGGATGCACGGCGAGGGAGAAATATTGAGGGAACCGGACAGCAGAAAATTATAAATTGTTGCTGTCATGCTTTCACTGGGACAGTAAAATCTGTTTTTAAAGCCCCCCACCTTTCCTTCCTCATTTAAAAAGAGATATTTCAGCATACATTAATAGTCTGTGTCCTTACCCAACCCATAAGATGTCTGCGAGCACAAAGCTCCTAAGCTATTCTCTTTTTTCTGTTTCTTACATAGCTGATAAGGATGAAAATGAATTCAAATCTGTGTGCTCTCAGTCATGGCGTTTTAAGGTGCAGCAGATGAAAAAGCTGCCTGGTGGCAGGCGCTCGCCGGGCGAGGGTACCGTCCCACCCCACCCCGAGCCCCCACAGCAGCCGAGGAGCCGGCGGTGCCACGGACACGAACGCCATGGCGCTGTCTGCGGTTTGGTGGGGATGGTGCTGGACGCTACGGCCACGGGATGCTGCAGGGTGCCAGCCCCGCCGGGAGGGACTTGTGCAGGTGCCAGCGGGGATATGGGCAGGGATAACGTCCGGGCTGAGCAGGGTCTTCTGAGCAAGGCAAAAAACCTGCAGCGAGGTAGCTGTGCATATTGTGTTGCCTGATTTTTCTAAAGAGCTTTGGCGTGCAACCCGCGCCCGCGTCAGGAAACGTGCTTTGTGCTCCCTTTGCCCAAACCCCGCTCCCTTACGGAGAGAGCTGATTATTGAGTTAAGGATATTACAATGATATTTTTATTGCTTTCTTCCCCGCTGGGCCTTTTATCCCCTCTTCAGTGTATGGATGCAGTTTCAGCCCAAATCCTCGCTGTAAATTGTGCTTCAAAACAAACAGTTTAAAAGTCTTACGTTGTCCTTCAGAAAGCAGGTAAACACTCCAGAACCTGCATTTTTATCCAGTGGTACTTTATTGCCAAGCAAGTGCAGGGAAAAGAAGTACCCCAAGTGCAAGAGAGCACGTTGTCAGTGTAACAGTTGTTTTTGACTTGATGAGGCTGCTCAGAGGGTATTTTTGGGGTAGTTCTTTTTTTTTTTTTTTTTTTTTCCCCCCATAGAATTTAAGGCCAGAGGGGTCTTGGGCTGTATGTCCTCTCTATCTGTTGAGTTTTTCTCAGTTACTGATTTTTCTAGTCCAAAACTAGAGTTTGCCTGAGGCTTCTGCTCAAGAAAGGCACTGAATTTGGGATAAAAAATGTCACATGGAGAATCAACCCCTCTTTCCTTAACGTTAATCACCCTCGTGGTAAGACACGTGTCCTTGGATTCTCATTTGAGTTGTCTGACTTCAGCTTCACCACCAGATCTTTGTTTTCCCAAGGTGAAGGACACATTTCTCTGTCATCTTTATCATCAGTGATGGTTTTCCAATTATTATTATTATTAATTTCAGGATTCTTAAGCTCTTGCCCAACACTGGGTAAAGCACCAGTCCTGCAGACACTGGGTCTGTGCTCTTCCACCGTGGGATCAGTTCTCTCCCCACCTGCCTTTGCTTCTCCACCAGCCACCGCTCCTGGGTTAACCCTCCACAGCCTCCCAACTCCTCAACCAGCCGCCGGTGTTTGAGAACATCTGTTTGGCACAAACCCAACCGTCTGGCACCAGTATGCACATACCCCTCCCAGTTGCTAAAATAAGCTGAAGCCCATGTTAGCTTTCCTAATTTAACCTGAATATTATTACCAACATCTCACTATGCTGTTACTTGCGTCTGCTTTTGAATACTAGCAGAAATCGAGATGAGGTCTCGTTTCTGGACACATCCAGAGACCTGCTAAGGATGGACATCAGCAGCGCTGGTGTCCTGGGAGGCTGCTGGCTTAGGAGAACGTACCTGCTCTAAATCGTTGTTTAATTTCACTTCGGCTCATCACTACCAAACCTTTTAGTGCTTCATGGTTCTTCTTTGGCAGGTTTGTCAAAATCCCTCTTTTGAAATAAGAACTGTGAAGACTTCTATGTTTCCTACTTTATAGTTTCCACTTCACCGTCTTCATCTCATTGTGGTCTTACAGGATTGCTAAGATTTCTATGTTTTCTGTTACACTTTAAAAACCGTATATCCCCAACTCCGTAACCATTTTTCTGCTACCTCTAGCTTTCCTCACCCATGTTCTGCTGCCCACTGCTTCTAGTTTATTTTACTTGTTACCTATTGCCCTTGTTTCCATTTGTCATCTTGGTTTTCTATTTTAATTGCTGACTTTATATTGCTAATAAACCGAGACGCCTTTTAGCTGAAGTTGTCACCTTTCTTCATTGTCCAATTGTCTCTTTGGACATTTAATATGTTTCTTCTGTGGTTTTGGTTGATTTCCTCCTAAATCCTTTCTTACGATCCGTTTTCAGTGCTTTTTGTAGCTTTAGGAAATACCACGTACGCGTACTTTGGAACTGTGATCTGCATAAGCAGCTTAAATATAAGGTGAAAGTTCCTGAAGCCCCGGCTTCAGATTTCCAGATGCAAATAATTTGGTGCTAAAACCATGTATCCTTTACTTTCAGTGCCTTCAGTAAAAACTTGTTCTCCTTTCTGAATGGCCTATCCCAAATTTAGAGTAGAAAAGGAGGGTACACAACTAGCAAAGGAAACTGCTAATTAGTTAATCTTTTTGGCTGATGGGAATAGCCTTCTGCTGAATCCCAGGGTTTGGTTATTAGAATAGAAGAAAGAGAGGTGATAACCAGCAGGTCTCAGCATGAAGTGACTCTTACAGTATGTTACTACCATTAGAAAAAAATAAACAGTGTATATCCAGGAGTTTGTTTCTTTTCTGTAGGTTGTCAAAATGGAAAAAACAAATGCCGATGAAAAAACTTCTAGTTTATATTACTTTTGATGAAGGTACGGCAAGCCTTTCTTTAAAATATAAAGCAAAGTTTGGCTCTTGGTAATCTTTTCTGCTTTCCACAACAAATCAATTAGAGAAGATGGTTGTCAAAGATAATAAAACTCATATTTGGTTTACCATTTCAGCTTACATATGCTAATAATTTAACCACACACCAAGAGAAACAATAAAGCAAATTGGTCTTTAGTTGCTTTCAAAATAACACCTACGGTTGCTGGCGTGCATGTTTGCTAAACTCGTTCTTTCTGAGACGCCAGGGGTATGCGCGTTCCTTGTCCCGACAGCGTACAAATGAGTTGAGTAATGGTCTTGGGGTTGTTTCTGTTCGGATTCAGTGAAGTGGGAGCTGTAACGTTCGTATTCCCTGGCCCCTCAAAACATTCGTATGAGAAGTGTCTCGGACAGTCTGGGTGGGGAGGAGTATTATTTTAATTAATATTTTAAAATGTAAATATTGTATCTAACAAACCAATTCACATTATCTCAAAGATAGATATAGAATTTCAAATGTGAATTTAACAATGAAATGCAGAAGTAGAAAACTGTGATGAGAATAATTTTAATTCAAATGATTAAAATTTTTAAATTCAAAATCTTATTTGAGAGTCCAGCTATTTTTGACTCCTGCAGAGGCGCTCTAGCTGACGATGTAAAGTAGAGCAATGGTAACATTTGGGATAATTCCCTCCCAGGGGCATTGCAGAGAGTAAAGACAGTGGTGGTGGTGGAGTCAGAAACGCAAACAGGGTTTATGATTGACTGAGTGAGAGACGAGTTCAGCTCACCTGGCAAAATGCTTAGTTTCGCTGAAAACCAACTGAGGGTTTTAATTCTTCTGAAAGAAAAACATCCTTTAAGCTTACAGCTATAATTAGCCGGAGCCAGCTGAGTAGCTCTTCCTCCAAGATCACCACTTCTAAATCGAAGTCCCGGATGCTGTATTTAGACATTGCAGTCAACAATCAAGGCGGACGTATTGCTGGGAACCCGATTTGAGCTATTTGCAGTTCTCAGTTTTATGGAAGCAGGAGTTCACCAAAGTGCAGCTGAGCTGTGCTAATTCTATTTCAATTTAATGGACATAAAACATTTGCCATTGATAGGGAATTCTTATCCAGCATGCTCTTCCTCTCCCTGGGCATTTAAAAAAATCAAAGATATGGAAAGCAAGCACACTCTTATTTGATATCAAGTTTAAAGAACTGCATACATGTATTTATTAATTATTTACACAATCATTTTTAAACAGACCATCTTTTTTATAAGGTCAACTTTCTTTTGTTACTTTAGTCCATTCAGAAGGTAAGACAAGCTTGCTAAGATCGAGCTCTGTGATGGAAGTGGATGTTGCGGAGGAAGTTAAGCTATTACCTCCCGTCATCTAGAAAGGGTAGTTGAGTTTTAAATGGTCTGCAAGATTATTACTTAATGCAATTGTACAGTAAGCTTTTTTAGACATATTGGGGTTTTTTAGTATATCTAGCTTTCCATTATTTTGGGGAATATTTTTCTTTGTATACATTTCCATGTCTTTGTATAAAAGCTGACTTCACCATATGCCATGACTTTCTAGCTTAAATATAAACTGTGTAGTAGAATGTATATGCTGGGTGTATATTTTGTATTTTTCTTTAAAGACACGGTGCCAACACCCTTCTGTATTTACAATTCCAGGAATAATCATCAGTTTGTGAGAACATCTATTTAGTAGTGCATGAGACTTGTCAACTAGCACCTATAAAAGTAAGCTGCTGTTTAAAGGGAATGGTTTTTGTGCTTTCTTGTTTAAAGATGTAAGCACAAGAGTTTCAGATAATGCTTAATTGACTATCTGTTCTCAAAATGCCCTTCTTGATTCCCCTTTGAGAGATTTTATGTTTATTCCCTATATGATATATATCAAATCACTGGACGGTAGGAGGGAGGCGGGGGAGCAAGCTTTAGACAGAAAGAAGTAGGTTGAATTGCACGGTTTCGTACTCCACATACTGAATAGTGCAATTCTTGCTGGTCCTTGACTGACATGAATACAAACACGGGAGCAGCCTGTGGCCGGTGGCAGTACCCTCCCTGTTGGTGTTTCAGTTGGAAGCGACGGGGTTTTTGGTTGACTTTTACTGTGGTTATATTTGGTTTGGGACACAACACCACAAGATACTCTTCCGAGCAAAAGTTTTTTCTTATCCCAGGTTTTTTAAGCCACCTCCTACAGAGCAGTTCACTCCTGCTTTGCCTGGCGCTTCTGGGTGGCAGCGCAAGGCTCAGCGGCAGAGAAGGAGCAGGAGGGGACCGGCTGTAGGGTGGTTCAAAACACAGTCAGGACGCAAAAGTAGTCATCCAGATATTTTTACAATGTTTTATTTCTCTGTATCTTTCAACAGCGTCAGAAGTTGCGAGAATAAAATGGATGCATGTGTTTTCGAAAGCACCTAAGTGACTTACAAACACAAGTGCCATTGAGCTTCAGGAGGACTTGAGCTGTTCAAGTCTTGTTTACACAGGAAAGTTACACCTCCGACACCAATATAGTTCTACTGATGGATCACTCCATCTGGAATAATTGGCTTTTTTGGGTTAGTTTAACTTCTCCAAAATACTGTAAGCTAAACCACTGGCTCCCTAACTGTAGTCTATAGAATTACATTAAACAGTAAAATTTATGAATGAGTCAGTTCTGTGTGGTTACGCAAGGTGACTCAAAGAAATTCCACCACTGCGTAGCGGTCTCGTGGTCCTAACTTTAAGAACCACTAAACTAAATAAAATAAAGACATCCTTATCCCAAATTAAGGTCATCTGGGGAGTTACAACTGTGTATGTTTTAAGTTCATGCCTTCATTTTTATTAACGTAGCCCCCAACTCGCTAAGGAAATCCGATCAGAATTACTCTGCACTATTTACAGTGCAGAACTACACCTAAATCCTTTATGAAAACAGAAGAATAACACTAATAGCTAGATGATGGAGAGTATTTTAGATCTTAAAGTTATTTTGAAAGTTGAGCACACTTACCCCATCTCTTAGTTTTTAAATTGCAATATTGACTATATGATTTTAAAGTTTTTAAGCAACAGCAACAAAATTGATGCCATTATTCTGCATACAGCTGACCATTTATGGGGCTTGAGGTTTTTGGTTTTGTTTTTTTTTTTTTAATGTTCAGAAACCTGATTTTCATGCTTATGGCAGCTCAGAGTTATAGGATGATCCTTAGCAAAAATTTGACTATTGTTCATTTTTCCCTAACAACAAAGTATTTTAGACTGTGAAATAATCTCCCCTGAAAAGGCCTAAAAAGGAGCAAGTCTCATCGCTGAGATAAATTAAATGTCTTCCTCCATATCACTCTCAGTGGTAACCAGTGGCAATTTGGCTATTTATGTAACGATCCGTAGGCTTCCTCGTATGTCCTTTGGCTGAAACCTGGGGTCTTCTCCAGGACCTTCTCTGTTCTACACAGAACTGCCAGTTGCTCGTGTCGAAGTCTCTTGTAAGCAAGATGATTCTCCCTAACCAGGTTGTGCAGGTGCTTAAATACCCCCTGAGGGTCCCCAGTTTTCACCTTCCAGTGAAGTTTTTCCTCCAGGGCAGCTACGTTTGGACTCCTCTTCCCTGCAGCTCTCACTTCTAATTCAATTATCTGTGGTTGAAAACCCAGTTGTGATCTCTACTTTCCTCCTCTTTGTTTTCTACCACAATGGAGTACCTCTGGTTGCAAGCAAGTGAAGAGGAGGTAGCAATTCCACGATTACCAGACCTGGACCGCTGCTGGTGTGTATTTTTCTGCATAGATGGTTTTGGCAGCATTCAGATGGTTGAAGATGAAGACCTTACATTTCTGTGGCTGCAGTGTAGTCTTGGATATGCCACCACATTCGCATTATTAGCACTCTAAAAGCATTTAGAGACCACAGGCAAGATCAGTGTTTCACTATATAGACACCTGAACGACAGTTTTCATTTATTGAAGTGTGTGCCAAAACTCACGGGGTTGAGAGGAGCTAAAATTTCACTCCCTATCTTGCGGAGTTTTAGTTTAAATAGCCACAACAGATCAGTCATGGGAGAGGTGAATTACCGTCCTCAATCTACAGAAGTATTAAGGAACCGTCCACAGCTCAGGAGGCAGCTGGTGGCATGCCTAGAGGTTGGACCAAGCCCAGCATCTTGACCGTGGGGACGTTGGTCTTCTGTAACAGTTCTGTGCTAAAAATGGAGAACTAACAAAAATCCAAAACCCCTTCACAACTTTTAATAGGACACATGCAGAGGCTTCATATATTTAGGTATTAGGGTTTGGATGCTAAAAGCTTTGCGAGCCGTTTTTTAATAACTGAGAATGATACTGCTTAGAAAATTTAGCAGATAAGTCCTGTTCTGTACCACATAATCTAACATTCTGATTCCCAAAATAATGCCTTAAAAAGCACCCTTATATTTGTTATGGATATGTTAGTGACAGGATTTTCTTTTTTTGATAAGAAGTTTTAGCTGTTTGTCGGTTGCTATTATGTCTGGAGAACAGGAGGAGGGCAGTACAAGGGAGTTACAGCAGAAACACCGTAGAGGTGCAGAGTAGCTACAGGCATGTTAGCTCCCTGCGATATGCACGTACAGGGGTTCTGAGGTATGGAAACTGGTCCTGCCGAGACTGGAAGACTGCGTCACTGCAACCGCCGCTTCGTGCTTCTCTTGTTCTCTCCTCCTGCCCTTGTTTCCCGGGTGAGAGGTGCTCATCTCCAGCCTTTGCCTTTCTCAGCCTTGCCAGATCTTCAGTCTTTTGTTCGTTTAATCATAATGCCCTGCGTTGGTCTCCTGGTCTCTATGGAGAGGCCTGATTTCCATGGGAGTGGAGGAATACGGCTTCCTACCTGGCAGGCTGTTAACCTTCGCCCTCCTCCGTCCTTACCTGGGTGTCATCTTCTGTTTGCGCCACTTATCACCTGCAGGTGAACAAGTCAGTCTGGGAGTTCCCGAACCCTTCCTGGCCTTCATCGTGGCTCTCACCCGCTGCCATCTCGTCCATCAGTGTCTGCCCGTTGAAGATGAAGACCATGGGGTATTCTGTTACGGGCTCACTACTTCATAGAATCATAGAATCGTTTAGGTTGGAAAGGACCTTTGACATCATCAAGTCCAGCCGTTAACCCAGCGCTGCCAAGGCCGCCACTAAACCCTTGTCCCCAAGCACCACGTGTTTTGGTACGGTCGTTTGCTTGACTATGATCTGCAGATGGGCACATCCATGGAATTATATACTGAGAAATGAGAACGTGCTTATTCTGAATGTGCTCATAACCCAAGCAGAATTTGATTGCAGGTGACAACCAGCACCTCCTCCACCTTCTGTCTGTCCAGTACAAAAGCTCTATGGACAATACAGCCTCACAGCCAACAACTCTGAAGTGTGTTAGATATCAGAAATGCTGGAGAAGCAGATTTTAGATTAATAAAATGTGATATCCAGAAAAGCCAAAATGGCAAGAGAATCCTTTAAACAGTTTAAAGAAGAGGTTCAGAATGAAACGTGAGGCAGGGCAAACACCGCTGTGCTTTATGTGGGAGACACGGAACTGATACAGTCCAGTTACATAAGAAATAATTTTGGCTGTTGTTTTTATAATTGTGGTTTTGATGTCCGTTCAAGAGGGCGTTGAGTGTTACTGTGAGAGCTGCGGGGGATTAGAAACCCTCACATCAAACCGCTCTTCTCCGGATGCCTAACTTTGCCTGGGTTTATAACGAGAAATACTTTTTATGGGATCAGCTGGTAGAGCTGAAAAAAATCGGCATGCTATTGAGATCAGAGTTTGGCAATCGGTTTTGAAAATTGTATTTTTAAATCCAGTAGAGTGTTGTCACGGTTCTAATACTCTCGTTACTTAAGCTTTGCCACCTGAAGGCTGAGCACAAGAGCTGCTTAACACAGTCCTGTGAGTCTCCACACCTTTGATTTTACCCTAAAATGCTCGGATATTCCAACCAAAATATGAAGCATCACATTTGTTGCTGTTATTATTACTTACAGGAGGGATATGATTAAAAATACGTATATGCAAAAATGGTCAAATACATTGTAGGCAAGTCCAGCCATATAAGAGGGTGTTTTGATAAAAGTGACTTTATACTTTGGGCATAGAGGAGTTACGAATATCTGTAAGTTCAGATGCCGACAGGACTAGTTTGGCTGCTTTTGATGATTCACAAAATCAGAATGCCGGAAAGGGGACAACTGGGAGGGGTCAGCGAGGCTTCTGGTTTGCCTCTTTGTCCAGCTATCAATTTTAATTCCTTGTTTATATTTGGCACTATCAAAAATTTGGATTTCATTTCCCTGTGCTAACTGGCAGTTATCCCTTTGCTCTGAAGCAATACTTTTTATTTGTAACTTGTTACCATAAATGTATGTCGACATTTTGTATTTAAACCCACTTTGTGCACTGATGCTCAACATTCGTTCTTGCTAGTTTTGTGATCGGGATAGAGTAGTTTAAAACAGAAGTTATAAATATATTCAGACATTGGACTGCGATTCCAGAATGATCATCCTATGCACATGTGAAGCATTTTCAGTGACTTGATGGTTTTCGATACCTCCTGTGAGAAGCAGCACTCGACACACCCCTTTCAAAGCTTTGGGTCACCCCAGCGAAGCCAGCAGATCTCTGCCCACGGGTCCCCCCAACGTTTCAATCCGTGGCGTGCCACCCAGCCTTCGGAGGAGGAGGTGGCACAGCGAGCACTGACGCGGTTCCCGCAGTGCCAGCAGCGTTCTAGGGCTGACGGGCAAACACCTCAGCCTGGGGTCCTGCTGCCGGTGGATGTGCTACGGGATACGCAGGCTGCTCCGTGGCACGTGTCCTGTGAAAACCACCGAGAGCACGAGCCGAGGAAGACGCTGCGTCCCACCCCACCCCCTGACCCACCTCCACCGCAGGCGCAGAGGCCCTTTGCTCCCTCAGGTGTTTTGTTCTGGGCTGCTCCGGTTCTCATTTCAAATTACACCTGCTTCCAGAGCTGCTCTTCGGTCCCCGAATGTGCAGGATGGATGCGATATACTCTGTCCGTGTATGATGGCAGTTACATGTATTTTATCACATTACTATGCATTGATTCCTGCTGTCATCCCAGGTCTTCCCAGCAGCTGACCACATTAACCTTTTAGAAGAATGGGTTGTCTCTGAACATGCGGGAAAAACCGGTTGCCTTGGACAGCTGAAGTACTGCTGTGCCTCTCATGTCTTCTGAAGAATTGTCTCCAATCCCTCCAGTAGCTGATTTCATGCAATCCCTGATAATAAACCACCAAGAACCCAACCAACCCCCTTGGCTCTGCCAGTCCGCCATGGACTGCTAAATTGTATTCGGTATTTACCTTGAAGATTTTATTTATCATTGATCACTATTCACAGTGATGTCTCCAATGTGCAGTCAGCTGCTTTGCTGCAGAAAATTAATAATACTTGAGTCCTAATTATTATAGGTACTCCCCTGGAAGCAGCGGCGGCAGGGCTCTGCCCCATGACCCGAGTGCGTGCGATACGGACTCTCCGGCCCTTGCAAAGATCAAGTTTAAAATGTCTGGCCATGAAAACTGATTCAGAGATGGCAAAATTGTCTGAAAGAGCAGCTCCGCTCATTTTCCATAAAATTTGATCTGTCCCGTGCAAATGTGCATCTTGGGGCTGCTGTGCTGCCCTCGCAGCCTGCCCCTCGGCAGGGACGCCAGCTCCTGGGGAGCTGCACCCGTTATTCCGCTTTTGTTGTGGAAGTCAGCTCGTGCGGGAAGAGGGTGGGTTGTTGGAGGAACGGGAAGGTGAGTTTGTGGGAACAGGGGCAAACACTAGATTTTTACAGCCGCATCTATCTTTGAGTTTTGCCTTTCTCCAAAGCTGCTTTAAAAGCTCACGAGAACCCAGAGACGCAAACCAGCTCCGTATTTGACGCCCTTTCGCACCGCCCTTGTGAGGACGGACCCACGTTGCAGCGGGTCCTTTTTTGTTTCCATCTTGTAATCCCTGTTATCCACCACGCTGGGGGTTTTTTTTAAGCTCTGCTCAACATCTGATGTAAATGAGAAGCAGTGCTACTGGAAAATGCCTGGGAGAGGGTCTGGTCCCGCAAGGCCTGCCACTGTCCACCGCCTGACCTTCTCCAAGATGTTTCACGCATTTCCTATTTTCTGACCATTTGCCATGGGGGAAAAAAGAATTTTTGTTTTTCTAAACCGGATTTTATTTTTGAAAACAGTTCAAATAATAAATAACAACCTATTAACCCAGCATGCTTTAATGCTCAGAATCTTAATATAAAGACTACAGAGAGCACAAACATAACATTAAAAAAAGCGTGCACAGTTATTTCTCCTGCCCAGCGCCTCTCCCCCATAGTGCACGCAAGCTGTCTCTTTAATAATGCAAAGGAGCAGTAAATTTCAAGCTGAGGATGGGCAATAACAAGGAGAGTTATTTCCACAATGCCCCAGTGTCAGCCCCTGGCTTAGGAGCACACCTTATTAGTTCTAACAGGCTGGTTAGCATCGGGTCACCTCTGCGGCTCCGCTCCCCAGCAGGGTCACCCGTCTCCAGGCTATATTTGGGGAGAGGGGGAAGGGAGGCGATATTTAGAGATTCTCTTATCGCCCGGCATTTTTAGCACTGTTTATTTTTATTTACCCCCCTCCCTCTTTTATGCCTTGCCTTTCTCTCGCCCTCTCTCCCACCCGGTATATCTTTGCAACCTGCATAAATCCCGCGTGGTGGGTAAACCCCTCCCCTGCGAGAGCAAATTAAAGCAGAAACCACGTTACTGGGGGGTTTCATCTGTATTTCTTTTCAGAAGAGAAATAATTCAAATTAATCAGGCTTTGTTTGTGTACGGGCAAATAACAAAGTGCATTAGACATTTTTGATGAAAGCGAGCCCAACATGGTTGCACTCCCAATTAAGCATGACTGTAGCACGACTGTCCGAAAGCAACGCCTGCATGTGTGCGTGAGCTGTGTGTGTGCGCAGGGCAACGCAAAACCCCTACCTCTGTTTTTGGGGGCCGCAGAAATCGTATTTAGGATCGTTCCTTTAAAGCAAGCCAACCGAAGTATCTTTTAAAATGAATGCTCGTTTTTTCCTAACTGAAATGTATGAAAAGCCGCACGGTATGGAAATGTACATGTGGGGTCTTTATATGTTCCTCTCTCCGCCAGCCCCCTCCCCCACCCGCCAGTTCCCATCCAAAAATGAATGCAAAGAAATACTATTAGGCTGTCTGGTTATGTATTTTTTATGAGGCCATACAAGACACTGCCTGACCTCGTGCAGCTCGTGTTATAACCACATTGAAGATGCTTTTCATTTGGGTTCTGCTTTTCAGCCTGGATGACCTCTATTAAATAAAAAAAAAAGAAAAAAATGGCCTAATATGTGACCCCTGGGACTAGTCGCTTCAAGGATTACATTTAATTCATATGATAATATTGAAATATAATGTTTCTGCGTCTAATGTTTTGGACGTTTTTTCTTTCGTCTTTATTTCAGGGACCCTTTGAGTCTCGTCAAAGATTTTTTTCTTTTTTTTTTAAACCTGTTTTTGGGGGGGGACACACACACGAGTAACTCGCACTCGGTGGTCAGATTCTTAAAAATCACCTTTCTCCCTTTGGGAAGCAGGCGTGCATACAAAAGAGCGCTCTTCCCACTGTCTTTGAAGGAGAAGAGGAGAAACAAAGGCAGGGAAATTATTTTTATAAGAAAGCGCGTCTGCCAAGAGCTCGTCAAAAAAAAGAACCACTCTTTGTTTTGGCGTTTGCTTAACCAGTTGATAAGGAGTGACCTGCTTTCTCCCGCTCCCCGCGCAACCTGGCCGGGGGGGCGCGGGCAGACCCCCCTTTACCTCCTTCCTTGCCTCCAGCTCCCATTGTCTGCCTCGCCACCACCGCAGCCCCTCCGCTACCAAATACACACGTATTTACTGTACAAACCCGCCCGCAAACACCGCTCCTGCGCTTGCTTGTGTCGCCCCGGCATCGGAGCAGCGCTGTCCGTGCCGCTCTCCCCTATGATAGAGCATCCCAGCATTTCTGACAGACAACACATATTTCAGGGGTTTATAACTTCTCCATAAAAATGTACTCTGGGATGAAACAGGACTTGCGACGGTTCAGCTTAGGAGCAAATTCGCTTTTGCCAATTGCAAAAATAAATTCGCCCCTTCCTAAATATTCTGTATGCAAAAAAAAGGTTTAATAAAGTGCCTTTTTTCCTCGATCCTCTCACTAAGATCACGTTGTGAGGTGTACAGTGGAATTCAGCAATCAGTCAGCAATCTGATCCGAGACCTTGCACTGGGAAGCAATGAAGCCCTTAATCATTCACGGTAATGATATGTTTGTAAAGAAGTGCCACATGTACGCACCACGTATTTTCAGCAAACATTTAACGCGAGGTCGTTAAAAACCGGATGCGATGCATACAGCGACGGTGTGTTTGGTGCAAGGGACTTTCCTTCTCCTCGGAGCCCACGCAGTCTGTTGGCAGCCTGTCTGCGCGACCCCGGCTCACAAAAGCTGTGTCTTTTTAGAACAATAGGCCTGCGCTCCCGGACACCCAGTCCCGCAACACGGGGACGCCACTTTTGTGACATTTGCACGGGGCTACGCAATTCTGGTTAGTCTTTTCCCCCTTTTTCCTACCGTGACCGGAGCTACGAAATAGTAAAATTAATTTGTGCGAAAACACACCGTGAATACCACTAAGGTTGCGACGAAATAGTCCAAGTCAGTAACGTGTGGTTAAGGCTGAACCTGGACACTCCACCACTGTAGGAGCGATTGCAGATAGCGCCGCACGCTACATAAACCCCAGCCCTCCTCGGGCGTCTGAGCGCGCCGAGGAACCGCAGGGCAGGTTAGGGCCGGGGTTCGCACGTTAACTGGGAACGCCGTTGCGTGCATTCGCGTCATAGGCTGAACCTCGACGGTTTTTGGCGAAAACCTAATTAGCGGTACGCACGCCGCCCCGCGCGCGCGTTACACGCACACGCGCGCCGGCGTTTTGCGTCGGATATCAAAAAAATATCCAGGCTTTCGGTTGCCCTTTGTAAGGCGCGAAGCTGCGGCCCTCCCCTCCTCTCCTCCCTCCCCCCGTAGCCCTCGACTTCGCCGTGCCCCGGCTGCGAGCTTAACATGGAGTTGTCTTTTCTATTTTTTTCATGAGCCCAGCCACAACACGGGAAGAGGAGGAGGAGGAAGAGCGAGAGAGAGAGGACCAAAAACCCCGAAGGATGGTTCTCAAAAAACTCCGGCGGAGCCGCGGGGGACGCCCGGGAGAG
>WAAD01024282.1:61515-73526 GCA_013389945.1 Fregata magnificens
CCCGCACCGCCGCGGGAGCCCCGCACCGCCGCGGGAGCCCCCCGCCTCTGAAAACACGAGGCAGCGGGCGGGACTCAGAAAATTACCCGTTTGTGAAATCGAGGGGGGCCGACTTCCAGGGGCTTCGGCGCGCTCCCACCTTCATCGCCAGCGCACGGCGAGATGGGCGAAGAGATGGGAAAGCCGCTTTTGCCGCTGAAGGAAAATCCTGTACTGGAGGGGTGTTGTAGAAACGTACAGTCGGTGACGTTTAAATGCACCCTTTGCCTTTGCTTTGTCCGCATTTTAATAAAACGGCCGCAAAGAATAAAAGTAGCGCGGTGATTGCTGAAGAAAGCAGGTCTCGGGTGGTTGGTTGTGGGCCCGGACAGGATTTAAAACTTGCGCCCGCGCCCTCTGATCCCCGCTCGGGCTTTAGGCAGCACCCTCAGCGTGGGCACAGAGGGCTGGCCGGGGGAGGCGTCACAGGTGATGCTACGTACAAATTAATGGCAAGATTAATATTTCATCTTTGGCAGACACACACTTTCTGCGAATTTTTTTCCCCCTGTGTTTGCCTACCTGATGATTTGGGTGTACCCGATAAGGTCTTAACGTTTATACGTAGTTATTCTGGAGAGAGAGGACAATTGCCGGAGAAGTTTAGTGCTGCTGGTGGCGCCTGCCAGCACCCCGACGTGGAAATGAGCACTTGCAAGTCTGCAGAACATGGCTAACATTAATTCACTGGAGGGGGGGGGGGGGGGGGGGGAAGGAAAGCAACTCTGTTCGTTTTTCTTAGGTATTACCAGGGACTTTAAAAGAATATACTAATGGGATAACTGTATTTGCTAGATTAATGAATAAATAGAAGACCCCTAATTCTTGCGAGGGGTGGGGCTGGAGGAAGCGGATGAAAGTGACTCGTGGTTAACTGAATAAAAATCCTGCGCTGAAATGGCCTGATTGATCACGCTGTAGTGCACTAAGAGACAGCGAGACAACTGAAGGGAGAGGAGGGAAAAGGCAAGAGCATCAAGAGAAGTGCAGCGTAACCCTATTACAGCCACAGGCGGGATAAACCCACCTGCCTACGGGCCCTGGTTTCCGAACCAGTGCCCGGGGTCGCCACCTCCCTCATTTCGCTGCCACCAAAACGCCACGCTTGCCTCCAGTTCTCAGAAATCCCAACTTGTAAATGTTGGCTTTTCATCTCGCTGCTTGTGTTTCTGAGCTTCCCCTGACCTAAGGCGCGGACGCGGGCCAGTCCCGAGGTGCACGCTGGCCGGTTGCGCGGCAGAGGGGGGTGCAGCAGGAGCAGCTCCTGCACGCAGCCTGGGCCCCGCGCTAAGGGACACCGCATCCAGAGCCACCGTTAATATTCATGTGAAGGGAAAGCACTAGCAGCATTGTACCCCTTAGGACGAAATGGCGAGACGGAAGCGTCTCAGCCACCATTTCGGAGGTGCTCCGGGTGCACCGGGCCCCAGCCGTCGCCCGTGAGCACCTGCGCCGGGTGCTCCCCGTGCACCTGAAGCACGGTGCGTGCGTGCGCACGGCTTTCCCCGCGCCTCGCTCCTCTGTGCCAATAAAGAAGAAAGGCAGGGATGAGGATTGTTGCTATTGATCTGCCCAAGGGGATCATTAGGCATCAGTATCAATCTACAAATCAGTGGGCCTGTGTTACTTGCTTGGGCAGTCATTGCCAATTTGTTCCTATTAGATGGCCGAGCCCGGAGGTGTTTGATGAGCAGATTGGGTCTTTATCTTGGCGCTGGAGAGCAGGCAGGCTCGTGGGGAGACGCTGGAGCTTTACAGGATTTATGGTGTTTGTTTGTTTTCTTTTGCTGAAATCCGGCTGCCTTTTTACTGCTCTGTAAAGAATTTTGCATGGGCTGAATGTGTTTCTGCTTTATATATGGTTTTTCGTACCATCATATTAAGCATATTGAGAGTTAAGGAGAAACTATTTTGAAATAATCCCCCCTCTTTTATTCGGTATGTTTACCAGCAGCACTCCCTATAAAAATACATATTCATGCCAGATTCTTTTGTTATCCTTTCCAGGTCAGACCAAACATTAGGAACGCAAACAATTTTTCTTTTGCTGTCCCAGTGCCCGCTCCTAGGGATTTATGTGGCTGCTGGTGGTGAGGTGACCGTTCTCACAGCATTGCCCTCTGTGATTTAATTAAACAAGCCAAAAATTAAAGCTGGCAAACAATATTTTATTTGAAAGCGTTATTTACATTTTTGTTCTGAAACGGTAGTTCCGGCTTGTTGTAGATGCCCACTGGATAGCAGTCCTCTTCTGAGGGTGGCCGTACTGCCTGTTTGAGAACAGTCTCTCTCATCTGCATATTTTCTTGGTTTGTATTTTTTAATACTATGCAAAATGAATGAACAACAACATTATACAATAATAAGAGAATGTAAATTAATGGCAAAAGACGGATTAAAGCAGTTCGTACGAATGATCGGATCTGACATCAATGCCTTGTTATTTAATGCAAACCTGGATTTTCAACTGTTCCGTCTCACTCCTGACACCAGCATCGTGCAGTTTGAGCATCTGTCCAGCCGTTAAAGACCCTATTGATGGGTGGCTATTGGATTTCTAATTTTCAGGTTTTGTCAGGGGGGTTAACAGACTATATGAGTCTTTATAATTTCTAATGAGTTTAATCTGTAATTTGTGCCTATTACCTGTGACTGTCAAATCACTTTCCCACTACTTGGTCCGTAGAAATTCAAAATAAAGAAATGCGGGTTTCTAAATAGCCTAAAACATTTGCCATATCTTTTATATACAAATATATGTGCAGTAAACAGAACTATGCA
Source organism: Fregata magnificens (assembly GCA_013389945.1). Lineage (NCBI taxonomy): Eukaryota > Metazoa > Chordata > Aves > Suliformes > Fregatidae > Fregata > Fregata magnificens. The sequence continues at coordinate 64,336 of WAAD01024282.1, forward strand.
TTCTTATTCTGTTTGAAGATCAAGACTGATTTTAATCCTGCATATCTGCTGCAATCACACTGTACTACCTAAACCCAAGTTTCTTTGAGGACTTTTTGGATATATGTCATTATTTCAATGGAGATAAAATAGTGTATGTTTTAGGATACTGCAAGGCTGATTATTGCTGCCTGATTAGTATTTGATCAAATTCTGTCTTTTTTTGTGTCCCTGAGACAATTCAGCTCCTCCACATCCAGAGGCGAATTCGCCTCATTCTGTCTGACAAGTGTTTTGTTGTGGAGCGGTCGATCATATCTGTGTAAACACACATCTGCTGGCGGCCGGGCTTGGAAGCAGAACACTTTTAATTTCTCATAAACTTCATATAACTCATTAGCTTTCATCTTGACGTTGCACGTATAGAAATGAATTTGGAGTGTACTCACAGGGGCTTTTTTCTGCGGAGTTTGCTGTACAAATATTTATGGACCTTCTCCTTTGTAGTACAGATTCCAGTGGAAATCGCTATCATGCGATTAACAGCAGATTGCGACTTAAGGAAGAGGTTGCCAAAAGCTATTGTTTATTTAGTCGCGTGGCATTCTGTACTGAAATTTGTCTTGCTACCATTTGTAAAAATACATGACTCTCTTGGGAGGAGAAATCAGGATTTTTTCCTATACTCTGGGGGAAAAAAAAAGGGGGGGAAAGCCTCCCAGAAAATTAAATGTAAGTATGTTCGTGTGTATGAACGTAACTTTATAATCACGGCATATTCTGACTCTTTTCAGTGAAGGAGGCTTCTTGTTGCCCATTCAGAAAACACACGTATGGAGATTTTATTGTGTTTTTTGTTTTAAAGATAATAATTTGTCTCCGGGTTCCAGTTGTTTACGTTTCTGTCTATATCTCTTTCCTCTCCCCTGTTTTATTTAGTAAGGTTTCATCTGTGAAATTTCTCCATGAAACAATTGATACATTCTCAGCACGCTGCAGCGAGGGAAAAAAAGCCCTTAGATTAATGGTCAGTGTCTCATACACACAAATTTGTGTTACGATACTACCGAGAAGCTGCGAATTACTGACAAGATCTAGAATAATTCCTAATGCTGTCGAAGGCTTCATTTTCTCCTCCGCATGATGGATGAGGCATAAGAAGTGCTTTCTGAGATCGTTAATGTGCATCATTCTGTTAAGTGTTATTAAAGTCCGTCTGTCTTAGGCAGCAGAAACAATATCTTATCCCTTATTTTGCCTCTCTTTGCTAAACTGTAACTGCAGCCCCTGTCTTTTACTAATGTGGCCTTTTGTTGGTGCTCTTCTTTTAACGGCTAGTTTGTACCACGGCATTTAGGTGGGTTTTAGGATTGTATTTTCCCTGTTAGTCCAAATATTGGCTTGGGGCATGGGAGGGAACACCTAATTTCATGATTATACTGTCTGTAACCTGTAGATAGCAACAAAGCCGCAGAGGGTCCATACCGAGCATTATATTTAAGCTTAGAAAATAGGGTTGAACTTTTCTTGGGAGGCTGTGCCTGCGAGAAGGAGCCGGTCCGGCAGCGCAGCCCTGCCCGCTCCGGCTGAGTGGAGCAGGCTGCCTTCGCCCCAGGAGAGCCCCGCGCCTTCTCCTCCGGATCAGCTCCGGGGAGCGATGCTGGGGGTGTGAAATAACACCTGGGAGCGCACGCGGCCACTCGCCTTCCGCCGGATTAATTGTTTAAAAATCGGGGAATTGCTGGCTGAGTAGAGAGTAAGCGTGATTTCTTGCTGGGAGGGAGGTTAGCACAGAGACAGCGTTACAGGCGACCCAAACTTGCTCTGTTTGGGCAGAAAAAGCGGCCCCGCGCCCTGGTCCCTTGGGCATCGCCCCGTTCCCCGGAGCATGGCCCGCCCTGGGCGGGGGTAGGCCAGGTACGGATTGCAGATGGATCATATTAAATCAAAAGTACTTTTAACCAAACAGAAGAATTCACTTTAAAGGTTTTTAACCTTTCTTAAGAGCCAATTTTTCCTTAAGCCCTGTGATAATAAAATACAATATAATTTATAGAGCGCTTTCCATGGGTATGCATTCCTCTTCCTTTTTTTTTTTTTTTTTTTTTTTTTTTTTTATNGTTCAGTCAGATAAAACATATCCAACAACTGGGATGATAATCAAGAAAAAACCAAAAAGCAACTGATCATAAAGCCATTTAGAAATGTAGCATTCCTTTTAAAAGGGATTCAGACATACTTGGAAAGCCTCACTTATATACTTTTAATAGAATTATAGAAGTGTGATGCACAGCTGGTAAAAGCTCAGTCATCCACAGCACAGCTAGTTTTTGAGTATTTAATTTTATATTTGAATAATTCTCCAGATCAGGCTATAATCATGAATGTCATATAAAAAGATTTTTTTCATAAATTACATTATTTCACAGATGTGCAAATACTTCTGTGAAAAAAATTACATTGATCAGTTTTTAATACCCCCCTGTCTCACCCTTCAGTCAAAAGAAAAAATAGCTTTTTTCCCATCTTTGTCTTCAGAAAGGTGCTAGATTGTAAACATCTGAAGGAAATGAAAGGGGGTTGGCCAGTCCACCCCAAATTCTTTCCAGATTTTCATTCCTTTCACCAGCAGCCTTCTGTTCTTCGAGGAGAGGGAGGAACAGCAGAAGAAAGAGAGAGAAGATGTCTCTGTTTCTTATTAAAATTTAAAGTGAAAAGCAGTGCTGCATTTTGCTAATTTTCAATCTGCTAATTCGGAAGGCGTTTAGCAGGGAGAAGCGGTGCCGTGGGGAAGCGGGGCTCGGCAGCGAGCGTTGGGCCACCCTCGCGGGCAATTCAGATCCAGCTCGGAGGAGAAGGCAGCAAGGCACAGACACCCCCGTCCTGGCTTTGGTTTGCTTTCGAAAGAAGAGCACTAATTGGACTTACTCAAAATCAGAAATTTATAGAATTGGGTTTATTTTTTCTAATAAAAAAGTGACTCTCTTATCAAGAATAAACTTTGCAGGAGGGCCTGTGCTCTGCCCGGTCGGTACTCACGCTGCAGCTCATTGCCCTGACACCGCTGAGGGATGCCTGAGAGCCAAGAGCCCGGCGTGGGACAGGGCGGTGGGTGCCCTCCCGGGCACCACCGCAGCCCCCGGGGGCTGGCGGGGAAACAGGTGCCTGGCACTGAGCTGCCTTTTCATTCAAACTCCGGAGCGCCTTGCTTTTTATCTGGTCAAAACATTTAATTGAGGCATAGGTAATTACACAGAGCATATTATTACATGCAGAATATCTGATTATATTGTATGTTGTTGTGAATATGTGAATGGAAAAGTTTGCCCTTATGTTTAATTCAGGGATGACAATTAAGATAAATGCCTATTTCCAAGCTCTCTCATCCCATATACTATTAAGTTACACTTTTAAGAGAAAGGAAGGCTAAAAATAACTTTATAAAAAGTAAAACAAGGTGTTACACCCTGACCGTTTGGTCTTAAATCATAGTTGCCTGCTTGTTTTTCAGGAAATTTAAGTACCAGATGCACTTGGAGAAAGCAATCTAAACATCAGAGTTTATTTTCAATATGCAAGTGGTATAAAAATATGCAAACCCTGATCACAGTGCTATGGAAACTACTCCACAAAAATGTGGAACGAAAGCTGTTACTGTAAGTGTGGTTCATGTATTGTAACAGCTGTGACAGCCCGGTGCAGCTCAACACTTGTTCAATTATAAGAAAATATTCAAAAGGAAACTTGATTGAAATAAGATTTGTAATAATCTTTCGCATTTACAAAATAAACCAGTGACAAACACTGTCCTCCCGCGTGGTTCGCCCAGAGTCGGCATTGGCGTTGGCTCGGGCGATGGACGCGTTTCTCCCCCCTCGTGCCAGATCCAAAAGCATTTTTCAGGGCTTGTGTTACAGTTATTTGCAGATTATTTTAGCTCTGTGTTCTTTTATATCCACTTAGCAACTTGCAAGGAATATTTCAGGAGCAGACCATACTTGACATGCATCCTTTTTGGGGAGCAGGAGGAATGGGTGTGGTGGATTTAAAAGCGATTATATATTTATGACAGATGGTTTTCAGCTCATGCAAGAAAGCCCGTATAGACACTAGCGCAGAGACAACCGTTCCGGGAATTTGGACACGTATCATTAGGCTCTTTCTGTTAATCAAATGCAAGAAATATAGTAAATTTATTTTTATACGTGACCTGTGGAACAAATATGGCCAACAGATATTAAACATAATAGGTCTTAAAAGGAACAATTATATTTTCCGTTTAACTTTTCTGATTTGTTACAAGTTGTATCGATTTTCAAGGTTTTAAGAATACTAACGATTAAAATCATCCTACCGCATAAATTTTAGTTATTTACTGTAGTTTATAAGTATCATGCAATGACCTTTTTCTGGCTTCATAAAATCAGTGACTTAATATTTAATTTAGGATCTGAGAGTGTAAGTTCCTCGATTCATTTATCATTTTATGCTGAAATTTGTTTAGTCTAGATAGAAGTCCTACTCTACGTTTCCTACTGGCCATACATGCTTTGTACATTGGAAACCAGAAGACCTTTGTGTCTCTTCTTTTTCTTTTAAGCTTGACCAAAAATAGTCATTATAGACCTCTTCATAAAACCCCAGACTTTATAAATAAAGGCTGTTGACTGACTCTGATGGGAGTTCCATGCACAGAATGAAAACAGCGTATGGCCCATATTACTAATTTTTCAGAATTGCAAAGCGCGTTAATATATAATACCTGCTGAATTAGTGGTAGGTTTTGACTGTATCCCAGGCAACTCCTTTATGAACGTAATTAAATATATAGTTTTAATAGCTTCAGGGGGAATTAAGTTCTGAATTGTTATATAAAGAATGTTTATAAATAGATAGATAGATTTTATATACAGCTGAAAGCAGAAGGCTACACAATAATTTATTTTAAAAATTCTTCTGTAGTCAGTATGAGTGATTTCAAATGGGATCCGAGAATCTCCAAGCTGAAGCTCTCATCTTCTAAGGAATTTCAGTTACCTGGAGTAAAATGTTGCCTTAGGAATTATTGATGTAATAGTCCCCTTGGGAACCCCACAGCAGTCAAAGTGAAACCCAACAATAAATCCAGGGGCCACCTGGATAACTACCATTAAAGGCTTTTTTTCAGTGGAAAAAACTCTTTAAAAGCTTAATTCTTCCTAAATGTAAAGTTCAGTGATCGTGTTTCTATATAACTTTCATAGTTAGGTGTTCTACTTTACTTTGTTTAAACAACTTTTCAAAGCATCTCTGACAGCGAAAATAATACCGTGGTTTTTCTCGATGCCGTCACTAACTTACCCCTACGTAACGAACCCCTTCGGAACCGAGTCGATGCAGGTTTTCGAGCATAGCTAACCTCGGCAGCACTAATAACTCAAATTAGTTTGCAATGACTGTTGGAACCAAACGGCACGAGAACAGATAAAGAACTGTGCTTTGCATTTTTAAAATCATTATAAATCAAACCTTGCTCGTGTGCTAATCCCGCCCAGTGCCCCTGGCACAGAGACCCCCCTCCCTGCTGGCGTCCCTCCCCGGGAAGGGCGTCTGCGTCTTGGCCTTTGCCGAAACCCGCGGCAGATTGGTTGCGGCGACTGCATCCGAGCCTTGCTCCTCACGCAGAAATCCTATTGAATTGAATTTTGAGCAGAATTGGGAGGTAGAATGTGCCTGAAAAAAATGAAAAGAGCAAAACTGATAGACTGAACAGCTGGTAGACTTCGGCACTGGGGGGCTGGTGAAAGGTTTGACCACTTAGAACCGTTATTTTGCTCGCTTGCTGCTGTAAATCAGCATTAATTTCGTTGAACTCAGATGCACTGAAACGGGATAAACAAGAGGAGAAGCGGACCCCAAAGTGTGGCATTTCTGGAGAGGTTGTTTAACAGCACCTGTAGATAACCGAGAAGGAACCAGATGGATCTTGATGGAAGGTCCTCGCTGGCCGCTGGCTCAGCGCCGGTGAGGACAGGCACCGAGTGTCACCGGGCTCCCGGGCTCCTGTGAACGTCGGAGGTTCTGTGTTTGAAATGCTATTGCAGAATTACAAAGCAGAAGGTTATGAAAAAGCAATGGGAAGCCCTGCTTTATCCCGAAGACCATTGACCTGATCATTAGGGATTATTTACATATGGTTTTTTCCATTAAAAACCCGAAAGACCTTCGGCGACCGTCACGCTCCCTGATGTATGCAAGTAGACCAGCAAAACAGCTCAGCTTTGAAAGGCTGATGTGGAAGTAGGAGAGAATGTCCATGTCCATGTGACAAACGGAACATTTTCCAGAGTGTTCCCCTGCTCCACAGCTCATCCATTATGGGAATGAGATGTGAAAATAGTTTCTTGCTTCTTTGAGATATCAGCAGACCCCACAAGCAGCGTTACTTTAAAAACGCTGGAGCTAGTTCATATAGATTTATTCTGAAAGAGTGAATATGTGTGGTCCGTCTCAATTACAGAAAACCCCTGTATTTTAAGGGGGGAGGGGGTGTGTGGTGAAATGAAGGTACTTGAATTACATACCGTGGCGTGGTACCAGGGCTGAGGTGTCAGAAAGGCAGTGATGGGTCAGGCGAGGTTTGCATTTTTTTTTTGCTTCAAGCATATCTGAAAACAATTCGAAACCATTAGTTTATGCGTGCAGTTAGTTTATGTGATTACATGTTTCTAATCATGTTTTTATTCTTTCCTTATTATCTCCCACTTTTCCTCTGACCTTTCGTTCTATCTCGGGTTAAGTCACTGTGTCAGCTCTTTGGGGCAGGATGGCTTTCTGCGTGCTTGAGCAGCGCCCAGACGTCACCAGTGGTTTGCATTATAACGCATACATGCAGATGTACCTACATATATATATGTATACAGAAAAACAACAGATTGCGGTGACTCCGGTTTCTCCAGAAGTCCGAGTTGTGTTTTGTACTGTATCAGAAAGGCACCACCTGGCTTTCAATTAAAAATATTAAGGAATAAACAATAATCCCACATACCAGTGGAAATTTTATCACAATTTAATTCGTTATAAAAGTTTTTAAAAGGAAAAAGGGGTCAAGAATAAAGTGTGTTATTCTTAATCGGCTTTTAGTAGTAGTTAACGTTAGCTATCTACTATGATCTCCACCTCCACGTCCAGTGAAAAGGATACTGTAGACCACGTTAAAAAAAAAAGGCACTTTTGATTTTTTATTGAAATATAAATAAAAATAGATTCAATTTCAGTGTGTATTTACATATGGCCATTTTACAGATTTCCTGGTGCGGTGGTTGGAAGACAAACCTCTTTGCTAGTACTCAGGATTTCACCGAGTTTACCATATTCTATGTTACACTTAATGTAGATTTTTAGGTAGTTTTAGAGGGGTGCAACACTTACTTCATTTTTTCTATGGGCTTCAATTTTAAACAGTCCCTATTTTTCATGTATAGTGAAACTATCAATTATAATTATCGTTTTAAACAGTCCAAACCAGTTATTTGTACTGTTTTTTATCTCGAAATGAAGTTTGTGATATCTTTTGGGTTTGGTTTATTTACCTTATCGTTCCCTTATCACCCAGAGCCTTTTTTGCAATTGCATTTATTTTGAAATGGCAACTTTTTACTTTTAGGATAATTCTGTTGTTTAGACAAGAGCTTTTTCATGCAAGTATATAAAGACCCTGTTTTGATGTTCTCCCCAAAGCGGTTTAATGCAGTAATACATGCAATCAAACATAGGAGCCATCGCTGGTAGCAGGGGAGATGTTTTGTCTACAAAGACCCGGGATGAAAATGTATCCTGATAGCAATCCTATTTGCATTGAAAATGCAGGACCCTCATTAAAATCCTGACTCCAGTGAACCCACCTATAGGGACAGAAATGCATCCGCAGTATTGCCTGACCTTAAAGCGTTTGGCTTTTGCCAGCCCGGTAGCGCGGCCGTCACAGGACAGCGGGGCTCATCCGGGACAGTGAAGATTCCCAAATTTTCTGTTCCCGTGTTCGGGGATGGGAACAAGCAGGCATTGTCTGTGTTCCTTATAACGAGCAGTGAAAGTTTGGCATTGTGGATAAAGGTTGAAACTATTTCAGAAGCAATTTTTATTTACAGGCCACCACTCTTCTGTAAGTTTGTGTGTGTTTTTGAAGAGAAAGCAGGTCCACTGCACAAGAAATGTAATCATTGAGTATGGGATGCACTGGGTGTGACCACATTCCAGCTCTGGGATAACGCACAAAATACTGTGTGGGATAATTAAAGCAGAAGCCAGTTTCTGTTCCGTCTCGGGCTTGCTGCCTTCCACCTCCCCCTGCCATGCAAAGCAAAACCTCTTGTAGCCGCTTGACCTACTGTCCTGGTGACAAGGGACCATCAGTGCTGCAGACACAGGTGGAGCAGCCCAGGGAGCCCACCTCCAGCCCAGGGAGCCCACCTCCAGCCCAGGGAGCCCGCCTCCAGCCCAACCTAAACCACCTCCAGCCCAGGGAGCCCACCTCCGGCCCAACCTAAACCACCTCCCGCCCAGGGAGCCCACCTCCAGCCCACGCCTGGTTCACCTCCAGCCCAGCCTAGCCCACCTCCAGCCCAGAGAGCCCACCTCCAGCCCAAGCGTAGCTCACCTCCAGCCCAGGAAGCCAACTTCCAGCCCAGCCTAGCCCACCTCCAGCCCAGGGAGTCCACCTCCAGCTCAGCCTAGCACACCTCCAGCCCAGCCTAGCCCACCTCCAGCCCATGAGCCCACTGTGGGGAGGTCCTCACATGCCCTCTCTTGCTGGCACCCCTCTCCGCCTGCACTGGCTGTAGTGGCTCTGCCCTGACGCCGGCCCCAGAGGCTGCCTGGCTGGAGGACGTGGGGAAGCGGTAGGTGGGAAAGGTGAGGTCGGCTGAGGCTGCGCGGGGTGGTGGTGGTGTTCCTGGTGCAGAAAAACAGGGCAGGGCTGACTCCTGCTCTGGGGGGTGGCACTCAGCTGCTTGTCCCGCCGACCCGTCGCTTCATGGCCGGGGAAGGAGAGGGACGGACTGAGGCCGGGTGGGTTGCCGATGCCGGATCTGGGAGAGGCTGCTTTCCCATCTTTAAAATAACGACAGATGGGTTTTGCCCCCCTTGTTCTTCTTTGCCTCGTGCGCCGTGGCCCCGCGTGCTGAGGAGGTGGCGCGCCTCTCGCCCGAGCGTGTGGCCCTCGGCGGGGCGAT
>WAAD01024282.1:74056-111771 GCA_013389945.1 Fregata magnificens
CTGCCTCCCGGGGCGCTCGCGCGCGCTCCCCGCCGCCGCCTCGTGCGTCTGCACCTGGGCGGCACGTTCAAAACCCAGGTTCTTCGGGAGGTTTTCGCGTCCAGAAGTTGCTTTTCCTACCAGCGCCCCGAAAGCCTCGCGCGCCTTTGTATGACGATAATCCTCCCCGGGGGCTGTGAGGAGGCAAGCCGGCAAGCTGGAGGTGGCTGCCAAATAATTCTAACGTTAATGTTAAATGTGTACGGTGACACAATTTTTTCTTTGACGTGAGATCAAAAAAGAGAAAGGCAGATTTTTGTGTGTGTGGTGTACCGGGTTTCTGCTGGGGCGCGGTGGATATTCCAGCATTTATATTTCTGCCTCAAATATTTGTGTTTGTTTTTCATGGGCTTTGTTAATACCTAAGGGAACCGTTAATGCAGCCGAAATAACACGAGATCCGATGTTCTCATGGTATTTTAGTATTTCGATTCCTCGATGGAAATACCATGAGAACACCAGATCTCGCGTTAGTTTGGCCCCATGAATAGCTCCCTCGGGAATTTTTAAAAAGCCCATAAAATACATAAACACAAACATGGAGATATTCAGGTTCCTGCAGAACTTGCATGCGCAGCCTTCTTTCTGTTGAAGACATCAGTCAGCGGCTTTCCTTGCCTTCCAGCTGATTTGTCTTTGTCACTGAATGAAACTGCTCTTTCCCTCTCAAAACTGATGGTAGAAAACTGGACCCGTGTAGGTCACTGTGATTATGGAGAAGAAAATTCTGGATTACTCATACAGGCAGAATATTCTTGCTAATCTACTCTTTTCTAATGTGACTCTTCCTTTTTTACAAACGTATTATTAACATTTTTTAATTTTTGGTTTAACTATAATTATTTTTGTGTATTTGGTTGTATCTAGTTAATTATCTAATCAAGCAAATGGTTTCTTTGGCTCTTAGCTAAGACGAGATAACATCCCAGCATCGGGATTAAGTTTTCATCTGTATCAACTGGCTTAAAAATACTGAACTTGATTCCGTTTGAATTAACTGAGTCTTATTTTATTTTTTTTTTTCAATATCACCTATCACCATAGTAACCACTAGCTGTCAGTTCAGTTTCTGACATTTTTCTCATTTGGTAAGATTTCAGAATTGCCATCCTCCCTGCCAACATGTCATGAACAAGAAAAAAAAAAATTGCATGAAAAATCTAATGGGTGTCTGGTCTGATTGTCCTCACTCGTGGCAGGAAAGACAAAAACTGATGAATTGTGAAATGTATTCAGAGGGATTCAAGAAAAGCAAGTGTCTCGGACCCCCTCCTCGCCAACACCTCCTCGTTTTCATCTTGTTATGCTTGATGCACCATACATGCTTGCCCTGACACTTGGGTTTGTAGAAATTTAAGATTAACAGTTTTTACATTCACCTCGCTGATCCCCGTTTTTTAAAGTCATCATTAAAAATAAAGTTAGCGGAGCTTGTATTTAGCACTGTTTCCCACTCATTGATGAGATTTTAGCACCTTCGAATTTGCAACAAAACACTTCCGATGCCTGAAGTCAACAGACAATTCTGTACATTTCCACATTTTTATTCTCTACTTCCATATTTTACGTACATTAGAAAGAAACCATTAAGCAGGCCAGCAAGTGCTGAAGAGAAAAGCAAATTCTGGGTAACTCACTGGGCTGGTGTTATGTTGGTGTTGGAAAAGGACAGTAAACAGCAAAATTGTGCTTGCTTTTTTTATTTCTCCGATTGGTTTAGCTGAAGAAAAAAATGTAAATTTAAGGAAAAATGGGACTGCGTTCAGCAAGCGATGCGTGTGCCTCCTGAATGGAAAAATGTCAGCAAGAAACCTGATTGCCAGTGCTGCAAAAAGGACAGCAAAAAGGGAAAGTACTCGTTCACTTCTGGTAACGCACACGAAACTACAGCAAGAACGTATGGCTTTATAACACGGGGTTTTGCAGGGATTTTCTATACAATACACACACATACATGTAATCGGCATGTCGTGTTTCCATAGGTATAAAACAAATACAGCCGTCTGTCTCTATACGTGCACAAAGAGCCGGTACCCTAGATGCGTTTTCAGAGGTTTTGTTTTGGGCTATATCAATCTATTTTTTTCCCCCTGACTGTCTCTGAATTCAGGCTCAGCAGCAGGAACTCATTTCAGAAACATAAACCTGATTTGATAAGCAGCTGCAGCGCTCGGGTCCCTTTTGCTAACGGGTGGACAACCCCACCGCTGCCAGGGCTCGCTCAGGACCGTTTGTGGTTCAAATTTCACATGCTGGGGCTACGGCGTTTCAAAAACCATGCAAACCCAAATGAAAATAATTGAAACAGTGCTAGGACATTTGGGAACATGTGGGGGAATTTTTATTTGTAAGTATATACGCTCAGTACTCCTGCGTCTATATGTAATAGGAATAAAGAGGCAGAGGACGTAGCTCTTTCCAGGAAAAAATACATGTTCGTGTTTAAAATGCAGGGCTGCGTAATTGTAAACGTTTTTCTCTCTGAAATTGTAGATTAAGCTTTCCAAACGACGTGGTTTGGATTTTTAAAATATGGCTAAGAAACGGTGTCTAAACAGCATGCTGCGGGGGAGCAGGCTGCACCTCCTGTGCTGCGGAGGGGAGATGGATGAGGGATGCGCTTTTCTATAAAAGCACACGTGTATGGTTACGGGGGTGCAGGGCACAGCTGAGTAACATGGATTTCTTAGTCTAAGTGTTTCTTGAAATTAGGCATTTCAGATAGAGGTAATGTTTAAATGCTTTCTCGATTTTAGAGTGAAAAACCACAATCTTCAGAAAGAACTTGAAAGTGATCGCATTTTACTGCCTATTTCAGACGTATTTTGCAAGCTGTATTTTTTAAATAGTTCTATAAATGTAGCTCGTGAAATAAATACACTGGGAAAGTGTAACTCTTTTAATGATAAATAATATTGTTGTATATAATATTCGAAAATAAATGGTGTAAACAAAATGCACCTTAATGTCTTTATGGTTTATAAGATTTATAACAATAATCAGCAAACCACTGTAACATTGTTTGCACCTTGTGTGCCCTAAAGCCATTGGATCACTCAGTTAATTGTATAAATTCCATGCACTATGGAAAATCATGATGTATCATTTATATTCAGCTGTGTCAGGTATATAAATATTAAAATATATTGGCCAAAAATGGCTGATTATCCCTCAAACGTTTCATGATAAATCTTGTCTTTTTATGGTGGTGGTGGTAGTGGTGAGGGTGGGGACGGGGGGGATGGACTAAATATTTCATGTTATTTGGAAAGACTCTTTAAACAACCTAGATATATTATTAATGTTTTACAACTGCTTCAAAAATCCTGAAGCTTGGTTCAGGTTTATAGGATGAAGGGGTTCAGTACCTGAAGAAAAAGTGATTTCTATATGCAAAACACACAAGCGATAGGGATTATGCTGTTTATTCAGCCTGTAATATGTACAGTTCATAGAGACTTCATGCTGACGCCCCTGTATAAAATAAAGGTGATGTTCCCGAACGCGTGCCATCGATAGTCAGCACCTCGGTGCACTAATACTGAAAATATTAATGTGTATTTAAGCAGGGTTTTATTAGTCACCTCTGGTCTTATTTAGTAAATGTACTGCTATCCCCAGTCCCAGTGCATTTTGATAGAGGTACAGATGCAGTATTTATGGCACAGTCTTTTGACTAAAAATATTTTTGAAATATTAGATGTGTACATATTTCTGGATGCTTACCACACAGCACCCAACCTAGAGACACGACTGTGGAAGGAATCTATACGGCAACGTGAGGAAAATATTGTTATACATATTCATTGATACTGATGCATGTGTTTTAATGAATAAATAAATACAGAGTTGGACTGTGTCGCAAATGTGTTTGGCAACTAGCCGTATCCAGTGAGGAGGGAGGAAATGTCAGAACAGGGTCTTGTAAATACATGTGGCTGGAAAGAATAAAATAAAAATGATGACTAGCACTGACAGGCAGATTTGGGGTGTATGATATACTTTGTTCATTCGATTCTTAGAACTCAGTCGGGGTTAAATTGGAATCCAGACATCAAAGAATTCTTCCACCAGACCCAAATTTTGCCCGTATAATTTTTTTCCTACAGTTGTCATAATTTTAGCTAATTTCACAGTGCAAAATTTTTTGCTGTTTGAAGTATTTTCCTAAATATACATATAATATAGCAGTGGGATATATTCTTTATATATAATGCGTTTCCCTGATATTCACAGATAGGCAGCTATAAACCCACAGCATCCTCTGTGGATGTGAGAAACCTTTAGGTTTGGTGGTGTCTGTCTATATGCACCCTCGTACGTGCCGTATCGGAGCATAATCCTTAAATTCTAAGGGCGGGGAAGGCTAAGGACTTTAAATAGCAATGCCCTTATTTCTCTTTTTTTTTTTTTTTGCCCCCGACTGTTGTGTCTGAAAATGCTTGAAGCATGTGGTGCTGCATATTTGGTGGGTTTGCAGATTTCTGCACGATTTTTATCTGAAGGTCAGGGCTGTGGAAATACATCAGGTTGCGATTTGGGATGTTTGCCATTTGCCATTTAGCCTCGCTCCTTCTTATCAGATCGCTGTGGAACACGGGCCTAATAAAACAGGGAGCTGTTACGAAAAGAAGAAATAAATATTGTTCTAGTTTTATGGAGTCTCTTCACTATTACACAGCAGGCGATTTTGAGTGTATTTATTTAAGTTCGCCTTTTTGCTTTGGAATTGTTGAACTAGGTAGAAGAAATTAATGGTGGCTATTTATAATTTCACCGGCTATTTGCATACATTAATTTTTTTAATGAAAAAAATTATTTCCTTTCCCATATTGGGGAAAAAAAAAAAGAAAAAGTTGTAGGAAGGCAGTGCCAGAAAGGAGGAATGGGTAATGGAGTTTTCCTCTGCTCCTACATCAGTTTGAAGACAAAACGTCTTGTTTGTGATAGTTTTCTTCTGCCTGCGCCTACTGCCGGGATTTTAGGTGCCCGGCGGCCGTTCGCCGCCCAGCACGTTTCCCTCCTTTCCCGGCAGGATGGGTAGTTTGGCTGCAGCGCCCGGTGCCACGCGCAGGGGAGTTAAGCGAGACGTGGTGACCGTGTTGCTGCCCGGGACCAGGCGGGAGGAGCAGACGGCCGGGCGGCCTTCTTCGCTGGTTTGCGATTTTTATACTCTGTCAAGACCGAAATTACTGACGCCGGCGACCTGATTTTGATTTTTAAGCGCAATCAGGCCTGTGTATGTGTATTAAAGAAGAGGGCAGGTTTCTGCCCACCGGCTCTGGGGATGAGCATCCCTCCGGGTCCTCCCTGGGGCAGCTGGAGGAGAGGAGCCCCCCCAGACCAGCCGCCCGGGGCCGCACGTTTGTCCCCCGGCCCTGGGTTTTCAGGGGGTTCCCCGTGGAGGCGACTCACCTTACTTCATGTCGCTGGATTTACTTGCAAATGGTGTTTAAAAGCAACACTTTCAAAATACCCTCCGCCCGGAGCTAGGGATGGGCGGGGGTGCGGGGTCCCGGGGATGGGGATGCGTCCCAGCAGCGATGCTCCCGCATCGGCAGCACCGCCTGGTCCAGCTCGGGGCGCGGGGCCTGGCCGGAGGTGCCGGGTGCCAGCAGCATCGTGCCCCCCGACCGGGCGCCCACGTTTTTGGGGAGACCGTTTCCCCGGCGTCCGTACAGGGATAGCTCAGGTAGTTTTGAAAGTGTTTGTCACTCCCAGGCCGTTATTAACGGTTCCGTTTGCACAAAGCCGTCCCAGCTGTGGTCTCGGCACAAACCGCTTTGCTTATGATTGCCTCATGGCGAAAGCCCGTCCGACACAAGGAGTTTATTTTTCCCCTGAATTGGCGGGGGGGGGGCTGGGGGGGAAGGAGAGGATTGAAAGGCCACCGCAATCCGTATGAAAACATCATTTTGTTATTTTAATATTTTTCAGAGGAAAGCATTTTACTCCTGTGTTGATACCTTTTCGTATTTTATTATTTTGTTGCTAATTTACTTAACCATTAGCAAATTAAGGTGGATTACTGCTTGGATGCATTAAAAGCACCAAGGAGTTGCGGTCCTTGTGGCTATTTCGGGCAATGTCATAAGCACACTCTTTTTTTTATTGTCCTCCCAGGGAGCAGAATTTGAACTTAATATTCCATGAAATAAGCCATTGTAATCACGTTGGGTTAATAGAAGAAGTAAAATTGCCTCTCCTCTCACAAGACATTAGAGCAAGGCTGCATTATTAAAGTTTTCTTGCGGACAGGCGGTTTAAAATATATCCTCAGTGGCTGACGCAAGTCTTTTCAGTGGGGATGACAGCTTTTCAGATCTTAATAGGCTGTTCATTTCTGGCCTACGAGTTTTCAGCATTTCTTCTTTTCAAGCCAGGCTGTGACATGATGGCTAAAAACTGACATAAAGAAGTGCCATGTACTGTGAAAACCTTTATTCACTAAGTGGCTCCATGTAAATTGGTGTCAATAAGCAAACAATTAGAACTTTAAAAAAATTGTTGGTTTAAATCTCTTTTCTCCTTAATCATTTGACCTAAAAATCTCTCCTTTATTTTCCCTTCTTTGGAAGTGGTGCACATAAAACAGTGACAAAGTGTTTAGCAAGTAAAAGTGGATCAGATCTTTGTTATAAATCAGTAAACGATATTTAGCCAAGGTGAGTTTGTCATAGGGTTTTTTCCTTTCGAAATGAAATTTACAGTGAACTGAATTCCAGGTAAATGATAATGGAGAAAGAAGGGGCTGGTTTTTCTGCCCTTCTCTCCCCCCCCCCCCCAAATTGCCTCATCCATGGTTTTGGAGACGCGGCCTCCAAGCAGCAATAATAGCCTGCTGATTCTGTGAGCTTGGCTAATTTCAAGAAATTTGGTATTGTTGTTCATGCTTTCTGGAGATTGTTTACTTGAATTATTTGCAGAGAAGACTTTTTTCTGTGTCATTAGATGAAGAAACAGAGTAACGCTTAATGCTTTTTCCACTATTGCTCTGCACAGAAAAAAAATGTTCAGCAGAGCTTTTTGTCTCTCTGTTTTAATTTATGATTTCTCCTTTTCTTTTTATAACTCTGCTCCTTTCCTCTTTCATTCCTCTTTATGCGTCTTGCCTTCATCCGAACAAGGCGGTGAGCAGCCCGCTCTGATGGCTCTGCGGGCAGGCTGCAGGCAGTGCTTTGTTGGCAGCGGCTCCCCGAGCCGTGTCACTCGCTCGGTGCCCACCGGGCCGGGGGACACTTTGGAGCCTCCTGCATTTCCCGGCTGCTCCCGCACTCACTTGTGCTGCGTTCCCTGGGGACGTAACCTCCTGCACCGTGTTTCACACCGTACATACATAGGCTTGCGTTTCAGGTGCAATGGTGGCCATTTAAAAACAAATCCGTCGCCATAGCAGGTGGAGTGGCTTTACCTCACTTTTTGCAATATTTCCGCAGGATTTTAGGCATTCCCTGACCTAACAGGGAGTAAAGGTAAACTGCAGGAATAGGGAAAACTGTTGCTGTTGCCTCCGAGGTGGAGTAGGCGAGCGTGCAAGGCGACGGCGTGCTGGTGCACTGCGACTGGCGTGCAGCCGGTGCGGAGCTCGCAGAGGGTGCGGGGATATCGCGGCGCTGGCCGGGGGGGACCGGGCACGGCCCCTGCAGCTACGGGGAGCGTGACCCTGCCCAAAAGCCTGGAAAGGCAGGGCCTGGCTGGAGGCGCAGGGACACCTGAGCGAGCGGTGGCTCCAACCCAGAGCCCTTCTGCCTCCCGGGGTCCCTCTGCACAGCGGGACGGGCTGGGGGCAGCGAGCCTGGACCGCCCGTCATCCCTCCCCTTCCACACTTCCATGTCTTCGTCTCCTGCGCCCGGGTCTGCTCCGAAGCCGTTTACCCCATCTACAATGGATTTGTCTTCTGGAACTTGTTGCAATTAGTTTTAGCTTAACGTGGAAACGCCACCGAGTAAGAATGAGCCGATGTACCTTGGTACAAAAAATAGCAGAGTTAAAATACTAAGGCTGTGCAATATATTTAGTATAATGAGCCTGGCGTGACATGTTATTTTACCTGAGTGGTTTTTTCATGATCTCATTTTAAAATAATCTTTTCAAATGCCAAAAAGCACTACCTAAATACAGTTACAAAAAATGCTAAATGCACCTCCTCAAAGGATACCACTTCAAGTGACAAGAAAAATGATGCAATGGCAGTTTGAAAGAGGAAGACGTGCAGCTACAGTGTTTGCAGGATAGTTACTTCCTGTGCCTTCGAACCTATGTTTACTGTTTAGTAATAAGGGTAACAATTATCATTGGTACTAATACTACTTCTGTTACGGAATAATATATTGGTGTAATTTTAAAAAGTAAGGCCCTGTTCATAATTTGTAGCAGGTACGAATTTTATCCCAAGAAAAAATTGTATGTAGGGGATTGCAAAAATCATGGGAAAGGATAAAATGTGGGTTCCAAAGATAGATCATATGGGAGATGCGAAACAGAGTGATGATTTTGATGATAGTGGTATTTAGCACTTCTCGGGCATCTGCCCCTTGAGGATCCCACAGAGTTCCCATCCATTCCATGGCTAATCCTCCCGTACCTTTAGGATTCAGACTGTTTTCCCCCTCGTGTGAGTGGGGCACTGAGACAAAGGGATTTGCGCAGGACTGCATGGGGACTCGGTGGACGGGGACGATTACAGCCTTGAATTAAGCTAATGGTGGGACCCGCAGGTTGTGCTGATGGAGGAGTCTGTATTAAAGCTCTTAACTTAATAATCAACTGGTCTGAGTCCGCTTCAGGTTACCTGTGTGCTTGAAAAAGCTTTTTTGGTGTCTTCGTACTTTGGTTTCTTATTCGTAGCACGGGGAAACCAAGCCTTCCTCCTCCCGCCGCGGGCAGTCGTCCTCCGCGGGCTGCGGGCGATGGGAGCAGGAGCCGCCGCCAGCCGCCTCCTCGTGCAGGCAGTCCTAAGACATGCCGTGTGCTGCGGACAGCCGGGGGAAATGCCCCCTGCTCCCCAGGAGAGATGCCAGACCTCCGATTTTCAACAGCCGTTATTTCACTGGTAACATTTCTGGATGATTAAAATATTGGTGACCTTGTATTTGGTTCCTAATTAGAGTATACGTTAGTGGCTCCAGAAGTAATTTCTCAAAGGCCAGGGCAGATGTGAATATTTGAAGGTGCTTGTGCACTGCGGTAAGGGAGAAACCAGGAAAGCTGCAGGTCCTGGAAAGGCATTTTTACAAAGGAAAAGAAAATGGCTGATTATTGCTTTTCATTTATAAAAATTCAGTGACAAAATTATATTGAATTTCATAAACTTTGAAAGTGTATGAATGAGGGGGAATGTGGCAGGTGTCTCTGAAAGCCTGGAAGTGTGAACCAGGTTGTTTTATTTTATATCACTTGCAGTGATCACCATGAAAACTAGATTCAAAGGCCGTTTAATTCCAAGCTTTCATTCAGGTCTGCCTGGGAGACAATAGAGGCTGAACATCAAACAGGCTCCAGTCCTCTTCAGAATCTGTATTTTTTCTCTTTTAAACAAAGATATAAGTGAGATCCACCTATAAAGACTCTAATGGGCCCGTGAGAACGGTTGCGTTAGACATGAGATCTTGTACGCTTCGTCTGATCCTTCAGCGCTAGAAACATGTATTGCAGGCTCAACTCATTTGCTGTACAGGTAATGAATTTTAGAACGAGATTTAACATTTTTTCTCAAAGTTTGCGGTAAAAGGACTACAGCAATATAAATACAATTAAAATAAATCAAAGGTATAACGAAAGCTTTCGCATTTATGTGAACTAAAGCAGCAAACATTTTTTAAAACTTCCAGAAATAATTTAAATTTATTTAGGCATAACAGGACCGGTTGGGACATATTGCTTACACTGAGAACATAATTCAAAAAATTATATCGATGATTTCTGACAATTTTCTGTAATTTGGTAATTCCACAACATTTGGCAATTTAAAAAATTATTGCTGTTGTTCCTTTTAAAGCAGTGGACAAGAAGGCATCGATATAGTCCTCAAAGGCTGGCTATCCTGACCCTAGATTTGTGTGTATATATCTTGCAATATTTTTCAGTAATCAAGGCAATGTCTTTAAATAAAAGTGAAAAGTTATGTGACCTTGACTGTCAGACTCAATTTAGACTCTGCCGCAACACTTCGCTTTTTATTTTTTAAATTAGCTGCTGCCATCTTTTACAATTTGTTTATAGGCAGAAAGAGCCACACAAAATATAAAGTATCAATGAGGAGTTTATAGTTGTTGCTTTGTCCGCAAATACAGTCATTTTTAATAACCTTAACAGCTTTTTTGTTGTTGTTTTTCCTTTAATCTCTCTTCTTAGGTCATGCCGTGATTCATTCTAGTGAGTTTCCTTTTCAAAGAATCAGTTCCTTTTTTTGAAAAATGTTGGGGTTGTGTTCCCCCCTCTGTTTCCTTTTCTCTCATCCTGGATTTTTGTAAAGTGCCTCATTAAAAGATGTGTAAAGTAATATTCACTCGTAGGCTACGCTTATTAAACCATCTTGTTTCCCAGCTGGTTTTCTGCATGTTACAAGTAGTCAGGAAAAAAGATGATGTCAGGATTTTTCCCAGGCACCTCCTGGGGAGAGGGAACCCAACGTAGCTTGTCCGTTACCCCAGTCCAGCCGGTGACGCGGTGTTGCAGAGGCGTTGAGTTGACACGACCTCTCTCTCCAATGCTCCGTTCTGGGTTGAATTTTTCTTCTCCGGGCATTTGCACGGATATTGGTGTTGACCCTTTCCTTCCTTTAACTTTGCTGCCAATAGCCGTGCAATTTTCCCATGGTTTATGGCTGCAAGTAGGTCATCTGCATTGCCAGGGACAGCGATAAGCCCATCTTCTAACTGGTTTTTATTTTTCTTAAGATAAATTTTGAAAGCATATGTAAAATAGGACTGAAAATAGCATTCCAAATGTCAGCAGCCCTGTAGCATCTAGGCTGAGCTGCTCTGTTGCGCTGTTTGGAACAGATAAAGTCATTCTACTCAATGAAAACCAAGTAAAAGCAAACATGAATTGGAGCAAAACTATAAAATATCTTGTAGTACGTTGCCTGGCACACAGGACAATTGCTTTCTGCTTTTGAAGATGGAATATAAAAGGGAAAGGTTGAGACCTTTATTCATGTAAAATACAAGGACTATTTTGATCTGAATATAATTTAAAAATTAGGGAAGAGGAAAACCGTATGGCAAAGCACAAACATCTGACCACATTGTACTTCTCTGACTAATTTTTGAACGTGAGAATTCACTCAATATTGTAAAATCAGATCCTGATTGAAGGGGGGGCGATGGTGTGGGCGACACCCCACAGAGCTGCCTCGTCACTAATGAGGTGGACATATATCATTTCATCCTTTTCTCTTTACTTTCACAGCTTTGCATGCATTTGCAAACGAATTGTTACATTAAAATACTTACTGTAAGTATTTTAGGCTCTATAGAGTCAATTGTGTTGTTCCATATGACTCTTCTGCTACCAAAAATTATAATTAGGTCATTTGAGTTGGTTTTGTTTTTGTGCTTCTAATAAGAACAAAACTGTTATAGTCTACTTGAGTAAAAATAGCAAATTAACACATATTATAATACACCTTTAAAAGCTTTAACCTAGCCTTTTGGCGGGAGGGACAATGGACTACCAATTATTTTGTGATGCTACAGCAGCACCACACAGTTTGCTAACTTACTCTGCAATACTGTTTGGAGACAGCATTATTTTCTTCTGAAAAAGGAGCTTTTTTAAATGCAAAGTACGTGGCCAGGCCTGAAGAGGAGCCGCTGTTTTCATTGGACCATCTGAAATACCACATCTGGAAAAAAAACGACGGTGAAACATGTATCACCGGAATATCTTATTTCTGTTTAAGACTTCTAGCGTCTTTGGTGTGGCGTTTGCCTTTTTCCTTCTCTTTTTCCCTAACTTTCAGTCGTATAGTCCTAATACTGCAGGTACGCCTTGGACTTGCATCGGTTTGGCCGGTACAGCATGAAAGAGGACGCAGCGGTTTGTAATGCAAGGGGACAGACGCTGTTGCACTACCTTGTCCTCTTCTGAGCATATTCTATCCCTGCATTATTGTGTCAAACATCAGTTCTAATACAATACCACAGGAAACTAAGGGCCCTATTCAGAGATTACATGCACCCCATGGAAGGGTGCTTTTCATGTATTGGAAGCTTGATTTAAAAAAACAGCCCTACGTGACTCTTCCACATACTGTAACTTGCACAAAACGGGGAGTTCTTGAGGTTTCCTGTATTAGTCCCTGCTCCTTTGACATGCCTGGCACAAGCCCGACAGGATCTCATTGTGGCATTTTTATTAAGAAAGAGGATGCTGATTCTTTTTTCTCTGTCAGCTGCTGAAATAAGAAGGTTTTAAGAACAAAGGAAAAACTTGTGCCAAGGAGAGACACAAGAGGATTATCATTCCCTAAAGAAGGGGGACGTCCCGCACACCAAAAGACTTGGTGTCCTAATGAGCCGACGGATTTTTCCAAGGCTGGTAAATAGATTTCGGGAGAAGTACATTTGGGTGCCATCTCTACTCATTTATTCTTCAAACTGTAATGCTGCACATTTTGGGTTTCAGTATATTGCGTTTTAAAACTAATGATGCATTCATTCTCAGAGCAAATCTTATTTCTAAGCCCTAATTTAATAGAATTAAACTCTAAGCTGAATTGGTTTTATGAGATAAAACTCTGAAGTTGATAACTGCATTTAGGAATAGTTCAGGTATTGAGTTTCTAATTTGCTTCCTGAGCATGGAAATCCCTCAGATAGTCAATATTGACGACCTGTAATTGGTAAGAGAGGGTCTTGCTGAGTTCTCTTTCCTGTGCTGGAGCGATACGCTGTGCACGGCAGCGGTGCTGCGGCTGCCGGGCTGAACCCTGCCCGGCCGAGCACGGCTCCCTCAGCCCCAGGTCCGGCGCAGGCTGGAGCCGGTGCCTGCTCCTGACCCCTTCACCACCAGCACGTGCTGGGCCATTAATAATTCCTTTGCCTCCAAGGAAAAAGCTAATTTCAGCTCTTTGCCTGGGGTTCAGCTCGGACGCAGAGCCGTCACTTCGTGCTGCCTGCTCCACGTGCAGCCATTTGGTAAATGTGTTTTTATGGTGACTGTGTCTCGTGTGGGTTGAGAAGGAGAAGCTTTAAAACAAACAGGAGCTGCCTAAGACAAAGTGCTGAGCTTATAGCAGGTACAGATTGTTCCTGGGAAGCAAAGGGTTTAAGCGAGGAGCAGATTTTCTGAACAAACACATGCCGAGCGATGGTGCCGTAATTCTGGGATATTAAGCCAATTCTAGCATTATCACTTTCCAGCCCGGAACCCCGTGGTTTTGAATGTGCTGCCTGTAAATCATCCTGTGCAAATCCCGAGGATGCCCATGGGCAGTCGCAAGGCAGCGCAGCCAAACTCTCGTTGCCTGAAACGGATGGTTTTGTGCTCGTGCTGCCATTTTCCCCAAGAAGAATCAAGTCTTTTCACGAGCAGATAAGGCTTGAGACAGATCATCTCAATATGATCTAACTCTGCTATTCAGCTGTAAACCAGGTTTAATTCGGCTCCTTGGAAGCCCATGGATGCTCTTACCGGAGACGCCAGCTGGACGGGGGAGTTGATGCTAATTCTGCGTTACGGCACTTCCAGATTTTGCTCTGGCTTTCAGAAGTGCTTGATTTCGCTGTTTAACTACAAGAGTGGTTTAGGTTTTGAGGGCTCAGTTCCACTGAACTTGAAGAATAGATGCCTAAAACACCTGGATTTAGCAAATTTACCAGGGTGTATTTGCAAATAGGTACCACTGCAAACACAGCGTAACCTTCTCCCAGGGAAATAACCAAATACTTAATCTGGAGCTACCTAAAGCTTTGGCGAATGAGGATGTGTGCACACTGAAATCTCCGTGGGTTTCAATTTAATAGAGTTTGTTATTCTGAGAGGACGATATTGTTCTCAAACCCTTCTGTTCGAGAGACCCGCTCTCCGGCATTTTGTGGTGGAAAGTATCATGGTGTGATACTCAGCCAGGAGAAAAATCTCCGTATCGGTGGGAACGCAACCCCTGAAAAGCACTTGGGAAACCCTCGGGATAAGAGATGCCGCATTCACGCCCTTTATCTGAACGGTTATTTCGATTTCCACGCATTTACAGGCTGTTGGTTACTGTTTGGTACAGTACCACTTAATCTGCTGTTGTTACTCTTCATCTTTTTTCCCTGTATGGGAAGCTGAGAAGTTCTTTTTAACCCATCGTAGAAGCCGATGCTGACTGCTGCACAGGAAAGAAGGTGCCCGTCCTTTGCAAACTGAGTTGCACTACTGATGGGTGGTGGTGGTGATTTGATTTTGTTTTCATTTATCTTACATGATTTTACTTTCCCACCTGAAGAAATCACAGTTAGTATTCTCCTGAAAAGTTTGTGCGTGTCTCCATATACGTGTCTCCTGGGGCAATTTTATTATACTTCATTAGCTTTCTGAGATGTGAATGGTGGGTGGTTCTGCATAGAAATTGGTTATCGAGCCTGTCAAGTTCCAAAAATAAATAAAAGCAGAGAGTTGTGCTATTTAAAAGAAGAAGGTGGGGAGAGAAAACAACCCAGTTTTTATTGTAGTTGCTTAATGAAAAAGTTTGTTTTTTACCCTCATATCTAACGAGTTAAAGCATCAGGAAGAGATTTGCCAGATAGTTTGTCTCCCTCATTAGGTTAATGAGATTTTTATGGTAGTTTTTTTCAAACCTGCTCCTGTCGCTCCAGGTGTCTTCCCTGCATTTACAACCTGCTGTATAATATTCAACTAAGGAAAATACAGAACAGTTGATGTTGCCATATTTTGTCAGGTCTATAACCTCGCAGGGTGCGATGACGTAAGGTCAGTTCCTGGGCTCTGGTGATCGGTGGCGGGCCGGTGACGATAACGATGCTCCGTGCCCGCCGGATGGCCCGGAGGGGTCCGTGGGCTAAGTCTTAGACCTCTGTCATTGATTTCGGCCAGAAAACTGGGGTCGGATGTGTTGGTGGCCCTAATCAGTGTCAGCAGGCAAGAGGTACTGTAAAATGTGTGTCCTCGTTACATCTCCTGGGACTTTTACAGAAAATGTTCCATGGATTGAGTTCTACCTCCAGTCATTTTGTGAAATGACTGATTTTGGTCACTGCATAAAATGGATGGAAACCTTAGGGCAACGTTACGCCAAGTGCCTATAGATGGCTATTGGACACTCTTGACTAAGACAGACAGACACGGGGATGTAGGTGTACAGGTATGCATACAACTGCAGGCTATCTCGTGTTTAATTCCAGATTGCATGATGTCACAGAGCGACATCACAGAGTGATGCCACAGGACTGGTACTTACCTTGGCCCTAGAGGCGTGGGTGGTGCGGACCCGCTGTGTTCATTAACACCCACCCATTGCGGAGGGCAGGTTTGGGGGGCACACGGCTCCGGCCGGTGCCTGCCCGACGGCGGTCCGGGAAGGGCGGTGGTGCCCGTCCCCGGTGCCGGGCTCCACGTGGCGCCGCAGAGCTGAGCCACGCCAGGACGGGGAGGCTGCCCAGGGCAGGGAAGAACACCCATCCTTGGTTCTCCGGCCAAAGTTTTGTGCTGCAGCATTTACATCTGCGTGCCGGTTACCTGCTGCAGGCTCTGCTTTCGACTCCTCGTGGCCGGGATTCAACCGAGCACCCGTAATGCAAGGTTTCGCTGTGGTTCTTAGCAGCAATACAAGTTGTTTCATGAAACGCCTGAAAATTTTAGTCATTTGGTGAAATAACTGGTTTCATAATATGACTGTAACATGTACACTGAGCCGGCAGTTGGGTGACAGAATAGCATTGGTTGCTCTTTTCTCCTGCAGCCGAGGCAGCTTCTCTTCTGCATTCTCAAAGATTAAAGTTTCTTCTCCCTACAAATGTTATGAAGTCTGCTGTTTAGCTATAAACAGTTGCAAATGATAAACAAATCAATATTTGTTAATGTTATGATGCACTCGCATCTATCAGATACGCATGGCATGATTTATAGAGTACAGCATTTCAGGGCTGACCCTTGCAGGTCTCAGAAAGCACTTAAAAAATAAATTTACCCTGGCCTCTCTCACCCCATTTCAAAAAGGGTGACAAAGATGAAGTAATTTATAAGTCACACTTTTATTAATGCTTTTAACTTTCATATACTTGGCTTTCTTGCCCTCTGAGCAGCTAAGTGCAGCTCTTGGTCGAATGGTAACCTTCGGTGCTTTGAGGGGGGTTTTGTACAAATGATCAACTCATAAATAGGTGCTGTGCTCCGCATTATCCTGCCATAAATTCACAGGACCTTTCAAGTACATCAAGAAAAAGCAACTTGAACTAGGCGGTTTGCGCTTGAGTTTACAGACTAATGCAGTACTAATGAGCAGCTGGGCAAAGGGTTTCCAGAGCATGTCTAATGCTTTATGTTGTGATACCGTGCTTACTCCCGGCTGGAAGAGCCCCGCAAGGCAGGAGGGAGGTGGACGTGGCAGTCCATTTGAGCGACTTCCCCTCCGCATCTCATGCACGGCTTTTGTTGCTAGCTTACAGTAAAGTCCTGAGGAGCGTAGGGAACATTAGCCAGATTAGAGTGCATGAACTAATTATCGCTAATTATCACCCCTCTCATTATAGGTATTGTTGGAAAAAATTGATGTAAAAGAGAACAATGTACATATAAACTTCAAAATATTTTTCACACTGAGTTCTTGCTGCTCGCCGTAGCCTTCACGACAGCGCTGCTAGGATGCCCAGTCAGCATTTGCGTGACTGCTTACCGACATCTCCAGAACCTTTTCCGCATTTGAGGAAGAGTTGTGTGGTGATGCTCATTTGAACAAAAAATGCATGTACGAAACAGCTTCCGCACCCCTGAGCAGGTAACATTAACATAAATGAGTTGTTCAAATTCAGCTCTTCACAATTAATACTAAATTCAAGCAAACCCGGGAGCACGTCTGCCTGTAAGGGAGAGCTCACCCCACGGAAGCGGTAAGGTCTGCGTAAGCACACGTGTGCTTTCTGTCTTCTTGTTGAGCCCTTGAATGTCAGGCAATGGGCACAACCTGAAATGCAGGAAATTCCACTCAAACACAAGAAACATCTTTTTCACTGTGAGGGCAGTCAGCCACGGGCACGGGTTGCACAGAGAGATTGTGGAGTCTCCATCCTTGGAGATATTCAAGCTGGACACGGTCCTGGACCCCCCTGCTCTAGGTGACCCTGCTTGAGCAGGGGGCTTGGACTAGATGATCTACAGACACGCCTTCCAACCACCAGTTCTGTGATTCTGTAATTAATCCTTTGCAGCAAGTTTTCTGTGGGTTGATTTATTCCGAGGAGAAAATCTAGCTATTTCCAACTGGAAGCGTCATTAGGACTTGTACAGACTTGAGGAGGAAGAACGCTTTATTCAGTTGCAGCAAAGTGACGCAGTGAGCAGCCCACTCTCTGCTAGATCTTCTGAGAGCTGAGGGTTGGCCATTGATGCAAGACATCTAATTATGAACGATGAGGAAAGAGAAAAGCAGTAAAGACAAGAATATCTAGCTATTTTTCAGGAAGTAAAGAAGAATCACGCTTTAAGTTTCTCTGGTGCACTCCTGATGTTTGAGCCCAATGCATGAAGGAGCTTATTTTGGATTTTGCACCTCTGGGAGGTAGGGATTCCTCTAGTCTTATTGCTGCTGCTTCTAGGAGGTCTTTTATAGCAAAGGCCTGCTTCTGGGGTGAGGACAGTAGCCTAGACCTAGCTCCTCCACCTGCCTGCTGGCTGACGATACAAGCATCAGCTGTTGGAGCACAACTAGGTGGTGGGATCAGCATTACCAAATACTACACAGGAGCAGTGCATCAGGCAATTTATCAGAGGTGGCTTATGGGTAGGAGGGAGTGAATATGCGTAAGGGTAGAGCAGTTAGGACTGCTTAGTGTGAATGGTACTGGAGCTGCAGGGAGAAGGAGCTGCTCTGATAGGAGCAAGGTATGTTTGGGTTTCTATCTGCTGTTACCTGGTTAAGCTTCTCTACAGCTGCAGGAATCAAAGGATAACTTCAATTCCATGTGTCTCGAATGAAATGACCTTGTGCAACGTAAGTCATTTCAGCAGTAAAGGTTTTTCTGAAGTTTTCTGTTCTTAGCCCGACTTGTCTCTGGGACCTGTGGTCTGTAGTGTTGGAAGTGTTGCTTTACAAGCAGTCAGCGTCTTCAGGAAGCCTTGGTAGACTTGTGTGATGGACCTGATGGCAGCTGTGACTTGAGATTTCTTCAGCCTTGCACTAGAAAGAGCGTATCTTGGCAACTACTGATGCTAAGTCCCCCTAAAACTACTGTTTTGTCTCCTCCTCCTCACCATGTAAGTAGGAAGCTTATTTTTTTTTTCTAGTATTGTTTTCACTATTGCTCTCAGAAATGAAACTTGTATGCTCAGATGTCACTCGCACCTGGGGGCTATGAAAACCTGCCTTGAGCCACCTTTTAACTTGGGCAGCTCCTGCCTGGGTGACCAACTGAGTATTATGGTTTTTTGGATATATGATGTAATGAAAATACCCTTTATTTTTACTTGAAAGGAACTCGTCTTTGCACATAAGACTCTCATTATTAGTACGGTGAAAGCTATTTTGGATTTTTGACTCGATTGCAGAGAAACTTGATTCAGAGGGCTAGAATTTTTTTAAAAGAAAATCTCACATGAAAAGCTGCATGAACTTTAATTTAAAAAAAAATGTACATAGAACCTTGTGTAATAAAATATTTGAAGCCTAGGCAAAGCAGTATGGGTAGAAACTATTTGAATGCATTGATTACTTTTTTCTGAATCAGATCCATCTGTCAATTACCCTAGAAGAAGTGGGGAGAAAAAAAAAGCGCTTTTATTTCAGTATAAATATGTAATGCAGTGCATGGGAAAAGCAAATTCCCTGTATTCAAACCATATGCGTAGTCTGAACATGGGCACTGTCTAGTCTGTTATTAATGAATATTGTTAAGTCTGAGATCACTTTGGAGTCGCCTCTGACTGCAGTATCTGGTGGCCAGAAGGGTTGTTGCAGGCAGCAGGTGGGGTTTTGTTGGTTTTTTTGAACCTAAGTGGCTTTTCACAGTCACCGTTTCTCATGTGCTACACTTTTAAAAACGTAGTCAAAGGAGAGAGATGAGTTTGCTTGGGATTTTGTGGTTTATTGAGACTTCATGCAATTATAGCACTTGATTTTTCTTTTCTGAATAGTTAATGACAGCAATAGGGGTATAACAGGCTGGTGGGAAACTGTCCTGTCTTCCTAATGAGAAGATGACAGAGAAGAAATCAATGAACTAGAACCTAGAAGTTTCTTGATGCTCCTGTCCTGTTTTTCCTCCTCCACCCACCAGGGTCACTGTTTTTCTCAGCGGGGGTTTGGTTTACACCAGCGTATAATTTAAATCTTTGCAGCATGCGGTTGTACAAGGTCTGTACTCTGCAAACATTGTCGTATTTGGTGGAAGAACCCCTGTCTCAGCTGCAGAGGGTCCGTCCCGCTGAGGTTCACGGGAGGTTTGCTCACTCAGTTTCACTGCACGAGATGTGCTGCTCCTGGGTCTCTGGGGCGCCTGTCCTGCCAGCCCTGCCACGGAGCACGGAGCTGATGCTGGGCTGGGTCCGAGAAGCGTGGAAGACGCTGCATGCTCTGATGTGGGGCGCATCAATCGGGCAGCTTCAGGCTACTGATTACATGAAGGTACTTGAACATAAGTGACAATCTGCAGGTGACCATCTAAAGGAGCTTTCCCAGCTTTTTCTTCTGTTATTCTTATACCAAAAAAACCCAACCAGCGCTGAAATGAAGCAATGACCCTTAAATCTAAATTTCTCCCAATTCATCTGTTCCAGTCAATGCGTATCAATACATTACAATACAAGCCTTTGTACTTTGAAGCCACCTATTCTAGGAGATCTCAGTCAGTGTAATTCTGCTGTTAATAATTTAAATGATGAAGTAGACTCGGTGAGAACAATAACCATGAAACAGATGGAACTGTGTGCAGCGTAGGGCATAAATCCGTGAAAACTCAAGGCTCTGCTGTTGAGCATCCGAGTGGATTAGCAGCTACAGGAGAGAGCCTGCCGTGGGCAGAGGCACGCGCTGCCACCAGGCAGGCGGAGGAGCTCCACAAATTCAAACCTTTGATCTCTCCTTTTTGTTTTGGAGAAAAATCCCACCAAAACAACCAAAGACAAAAACAGCAACAAAGTAAACTCAGTAATACCAGAAATGAAGCTGAGCATTTTTGTTCCCTGCATTGTTCTTTCCGTTCTGTTTTGAATCTGCTGTTTTGAGAAAATTCTCCCTTCCTCAAAGATGCTCTTTTTGTATTCACACGTAGGTCCCTCTTTATTGAGTTTTGTGTTCAGCGTAGCTGTGGAGCGCAGGGATGGGGTAAATCTTTCAGCTCACGTGAACTGACACACTAAAGTCAAGTTGGTACAATCTCCAGTTTCTAAATTAGGAAGGTTTGACTGAAGCCTGGCCAGAGCCAGGAACTCCTGAACTCAGTTCTCACAACTATGGGTACTTCCCTGTGTACTCCCACAAAATGTGCTTAATCTTTCCACGTGCCTCAGGTGGCCTCTCCTAATAACACTGACCCGCTTCATATATGTTTGATGAAGAGGGAAAATGGATTGCTACTTACTTAGCACAACAGGAAGATGTTGAGGCCAGAATTAAGAGGCACCAGGCAGCAAAAAAAAAAAAAAAAAAGTCCTTTACTTGCCTCTGTATGAGTGGTAGGAGATGAGTAACAGACCAGGAGAACTGCGAATTCTCATTAACGGGCATAACTGGTGCCTGTGTGGCATTATGGAAGTGTGGTGGGAACACTGGTGTGATGGAACGGGTTATTATCCCTGGGGAAGGACCGAGTGGATAAGGAGACTTGGTCAGAGGTGATGTTATGGAAGTGTGATCAAGCGGCTGGAAATGGGCGTTGTTGTAGGTGTCATGGGTTTGGTGAAGAAGTGATGCGAGGCAGCGGGATGTAAACTCTGCCGTGCGCACGTCCCAAACCAGCGTCATCTCTGCAGAGTTGCGCGGGTGTAACGCTGCCAGCTTTGACTTCCGTTCTGTCCCGCTCCACGCTGCCTGGTCAGGGTCACCCATTTCATCTCCGTGGGCCCGTGCGCCATCTCTCTGCAGGACTGTGCTCCCCGGTGGGAAGGCTTGTGTCCGTTATAATCCTTTAGCACCTAATTCAGCTGATGGGTTTTAGTAATAATAAAAAACCTATTTAAAGAGTATATTGTCATTGAAATAAAAGCAACATCTTGTATGTTTTCCAAAAATTATTTTTATACTCGGTGCTGTTATTTCCATTTACCTTTTAAAGACAGCTGCATAGCAGTCCCTTTAGGTGTCCTCTATATTTGGTATTAAAAGATGATGAACAGGATCTCTTGATGTCCCTGCACCCCCTGCTTTTTTTTTTTGTCCAGACATGTACTGGTAGTCTTTAAAAGCCCACTTACATGAAAGTTTTCTTTACTCATTTTTGTACACTTTCACTGCTTTTCTGTGGGTTCTTCCTGCAAAATCTTTTTCCACATAGTAGCCAAAACTGAGGCAATTATTAAAAAAAAAAAAAAGCCTGTTGTACTGGGTCCTATAAGGATATTCCCAATACATTTAGTAACAGCCTTGGTAGAATCAACTGTTTTGACATTTTTAGCAAGACTGTGCGCTGCGCAGATGTTTCTCATTGCGCTCCCTCGCTCAGGATCCCTTAGCTCATCTCCTGAACTGTAGTGCTGCGGTTGCATCTTGCCAGTACAAAGCCGATACAAACTGCGTCTTCCCGTGCACGTCACATCTTGCCAATCCTCAGATTCTCCCCCGTTTTGCTGCCCCGTGGCCGGGCTCTCCTGTTTGGTGTCAGGTCGTGTCTCCTGCCGCCTCGTAGAAAATTGTCTCAAACTCAACTGGATTTTAAAGCCTGGCCGAGTCTCCGCAGCCTCCACCTTCACAGGGTTTGCTCTGGCTGGCAGTGGCCGAGCAAAGCCGTCCCGGAATTGCCTTGGAGCAGCCAGAGCAGCGGTTCACCTGGGCATCAGCATGGAGAGCTCGGACGCTTTCCTGGCATCTTACTGTTCCCAGCTCTGATGCCAAATGAGCGTGAGGGAGAAGGGAAGAAAACCAGTGTTTAATCGGACAGGGGGAGGCAGGAGTGGAGCTGGACGGTAATAGCAGAGGAGGCGGAGGAGCTGGTAAGGGCAGAGGAGGCAGCGGCGAAGCCGGAGGGTGCGGGGGTCAGACGTGCAGGAGGGCGTTGGGGGGGAAATACAGGAGTGAGGGTTGAGAAATGGTGGGGAAGAAGGAGCAGATGCGGGTGCTGTTCTGTTTGGCTTTGGCGAAGGCCGCTCACCACAAAGTGAGCCAGCACTCCGGGAAGCCAACTGTGATTTCGCACGTGGGAAAATGTCGCACGGTTGCGATGCGGGGAGAGGCGCGAGGCTGGATCCGGCGCTGGCGTCCCGCTCTCCTCCCTGGGAAGCGGGAGCCCTCCGTGTGCCTGCCTCGCTGCTGCTGCTCAAACACCTTTTATGAAATGCGCGACCAGAAAACGTTCATGCTGATGCACCCTGCCGTGGCTGTGGGAGCACAATGGCTCGCTCATCCACAGAACAACAAATGTTAGATAAAAAAATACTCTTTTCCACTGTAGTTTCTTTACTGTTGTGTTTCCCGGCTCCCAAAGTAGATGCTGAATCATTCCTTTGGTTTTAGCCACGTGTCAAGGGCTCTCCCTCATCAGAGAGGTATCTGATATTTCAGATTAAATTAGGTCACATCAGGGTTGCAAGTTCCCTAGTTTGTCTCCTTTTCTTCTCTCATAGAGGGAGCAGAGGACGGCAAACTGAGAGGACATTACGTCAGTGCAAAGGTAACCAACGCTGCTCCTAGCGCCTGGTTTTCTGACGGGGTTTTGCGGAGGCTGTATCTGGTTTGCAGCTGATGCACAATGCAGGACTTCAGAAAACAAAAATTTAAGAAGTCTGGGTTTCGGTCACTGCTGTGACCTTCGGTCACTGGTGCCACACCTTCCTCGTGTTTAGCTCCCCCGACGTTAGTATCGTAGAGGAACCATAAATGATCTCGGACTGCCCCTTGCCTTCCTCTCCTGTGGAAGTCCAGGCTGTCACCTGGGCACGCTGCCGCTGCGTGTCTCGCGCATGGTGCTTCTCAGAGGAGTCGTAAGTGGTCATGGCTTGGCCAACAGGCTCAACCCCAAGTTAATCTCGTTGTTTAGGGTAGTACTGCACTTCTTAGATACAGGTGTTATATCAAATATTTTGTGTTTGTATTTAATACAATGTGCTGCACAGCTGCATTATTAAATGAGACTTGTATTGCAGGATTGCGTGGTATATTGCAGTCGCACAGTCTTTAGATCACTTAAATGGGAAGGGACAGGGTCTGTCTTCCCGTCCGGCCCTTCTGCTGTGCTGCCATGGCTCGTACACGGCTCAGGCTCTGCTGTGTCCACTCCTGTGATTCTACAGGGAGTTTCTAAAAAAGAAAAAAAAAAAAACCCACCTGAAACGTCATGGTTTCAAAGAGAGGATTAAAACAAATAACTCCAAAAGTTCAGAAACCAGAGAGCAAATAGAGAACCCCGAAGTGGGTGTTTTGGGGGGAAATGTCATGCTTTCTGAGCACCCAAGTCATGAATTTGCATGCCTAGAACTGGGTCTCTGTGCCTGGCAATTCCTGGGAGTGGGTGCTGTCATTAGCTGCCACAGATGAGGTTGTCAAGTCTGGTTTAGATTAAGCCAGGGCAGATGGAGAGTTGAGCTGAATTCCTCTGGGCAGCTCCTTGCTCCCCTCTTCCTGCATCGCAGCAGCCTGGCGTAACACCGACTCTACAGAAATACGCTTTATTAATAATGAGATCGTGATTATAACAGAATGAGAGATGAGGTGGGATTTGCAAATTGCTTAAAATTATTGCACTTAATTACAGCTAGACCTGTTAAGCAGCTAAGAAAGGCTCCGTTCCCGTGCCCTGCTGATTTCGTTAGCCGGCTTCGTCAGGGTCCCTGTCACCCCATCCCACCCGCTGCTGTTAGCGAAGCCCCCCAGCAGCACTGCCCGTCGGAGCGAAGTTTCACAGGACTCTGCAGACGCGTCCCAGAGACGGCGCTGCCCTGACGTCCTTGCGGAGCGATGGGATCTGGCCGTGACATTTCATTATGCTGATTTTAACTGGCGTGAGTAAAACTTGTGGACAGGCTCCAGTCTTGTAAGGGGGAGGAAAGAGTTGAAAAAGCAAACCATAAATTAAAATAATAACAGTATGGGCCAACAAACAGCACACACATGTACAACAAAGAGAGTCACCCTAATAAATACATTCACTTTGATTTACGGTGTTGTGATAATCTATACCGTCATCCTCTCAGTAGTTGGGAGGTTTTTTGTGTGGTGATGAAGGACAAAATCAATGTTCGGTCTTTTCATTCTTTTAATAAGAAGAAAATAATTCCCCCTCTGTGTTCTGCCAGTCTTGGGACTTGGCTTCAAAACCCATATAAATCTGTAAAAATGTAATACCGCCTTAGGATCTTCTTCCTCCTTGGAAGAGGGTTTTCCTGAAGATGTTTGTCTCTGAGCTTTGGCTCGTAAACCTGGCTGCTCCAACCCACCTGCCCCTTCCCTTCCTGCTAATGCGGCCAGCGATTGCCCGCTGTCCTGCCCTCGCCTGCGGCTGGGAAGGGTGGTGGGGCGCCTGCTAAGGAGCGGGTGCTGCGGGGGGGTGCAAAACAGGCAGGGCAAACGCTGATAAACAGCCAGCGGAGGGTGAGAAGCACAAATGTTTATAACGTTCTGATGTAATAGTAATGATACTGAAATACAAATAATGCCAAGGGAGCGTCGTTTGTCAGCGAGGGTCTGGTCGTGCTCCGTAAGCAAAGCGTTAGTGAGACGTGACCACCTCCGTGGTGAGGGGCAGCAAGAAGTCAGGCGCAGCTGACGTTAGGGGAAAGATTTGGAGTGAAACGTGGGCACGGCCATTGGAGATGCTGCCGTTTCCCTCATCCTTCTCCTGCCGCAACAGCAACTCTTCTCTTTGGGTTTATGCCCTGCCTCCCCCAAAAAACCCGTGCAGGCTGGGGAAGCCCAGCCCCGGGGTCTTTGCCTGTGTCTGCCTGGCTGGGCTTCCCCATCCTGCACGAGCTTTCCCCGCACACGGCTGGCGCGTGGCCTGGTGACGTGTCTCGTGGCTTGGAGGGCAATTCCAGTTAAAGCTTTCAATCTGCAGCATCATCTGGCGCCAACCTAATGCAGGCAGGGGAAGGGCTCAGGTCCGGTGGTGTCCACCGGAGAGAGTACCCGAGTGGAAATGAAACGGGGCTGGGGGGCACAGATTTTTCTTTTTATTTCATTTTGTATTTTTGTATTAAATAGTGGTGAAGATAGAAATGCTTTTATGGATTTGATTCCCTGGGTGAATTAGTAAATAACGCACCTAGAATTCTGCTGTAAGAATAGAATAAACATCCTTTGGACCCTTAAGAGAAAGTTACTTGTTCCTAATACACTGGGTTTTGTTTCTCTCTTATTGCATGTACTCTTGGCAATATATTTAGAAAACACTGTGTTTCAACTGATAAAAATGTAGGTAAAGTTAGCCCATTGTATTTACTTGTATGTAATGTTACTTTTAGCATCAGCCTCATCACCAACATCATGTGATATTTCTGTAAAGAAATTGTAGCAATCTTAGAAATGCTTTGCCAGATATAAATCAACCACCTTAAAATTCCTCTTTTGCCTGCCCTCAACCAAGGATATTTAGAAAAGTTAAACATATAAACTATTTTCTTCTCTCTGTGGAATTAGCTGATGAGTAATTTAATATATATGCTTTGTGGTGCATTATTGTGAAATATATTTCATTATCTTTAAGTGCATTAGCTGGTATTTTAAATTCTATGAAAATGAGAGCGTGGCTCCGTGAGCCAGCTTTCTGCATAGTGTGGGCATGTAGTTACTGTGCTAATGCACGTACTGCTGTTGGGGCTGTATAAGCAAACATCATCTCTTACTTTGGTGTATATACAGCACAGCCCTGAAATAGTGCTTTCTCTGCACAAACTTTAAAACTTCTATTATTTCCAGAGAGAATTATCAGTGTAAACCTAATAAATAATTTCTTTGTAGTGTATCTTTTTACATGGGGGGGGAAGAAAAGCATTTTTTTTCATGCTAAACGTGTGCATGTGCACTGTGTTACTGTGCAGCAAAGGCTCAGAAACACTTTTATTTCTGTTGAGGAAGCTGCATGTGTTACATGTGTACGTATTGGGGGGAGAATATTTCACATCCTAACTTTCAGGAGTGGGAGGGCAGAGTGTGGAAAGGTGGGATCCATGCCCACAGCCTCTGCCTGGCCGTAGTGTGGGCAAACCCGGGTGGGCAGGGGTGATGCTGGACCCCCCCGGGGCTGGGGACAGGCAGCGGGTACCCCCGGGCACCACGTCCTGCGGGGTCAGGCAGAGGGATTCCCCTCACGGGGAGTACAACTCTGCTTTTGCACTTAAGAGACCGTTTCTCTCCAGCCCCGAAGCATCCCTGCCCTCGCTGAGCGCACGCTCCTGGTCCAGGACCCGATTTTCCATGTTTGGTGAAAGCCGTGTGCTTTTTAAATCGCTTTCCTGCGCCCTTTAACCTGAAAAGATTACATTTTGGGGAACTACAGAGGACAAGCTGGCTGTCAGAGCAGAAAATCAAATTTTTTGATGTGGTGGTGTTGCATTAAAAGGGCCAATCTTGTGTCATGTAACATGTGAATAATGGGACTAGCATGTGATGTCAAAAATTTCCAACTGCCTCATAAATAAATGCAGTCCCACCCCTCCCCCCGAAAGGTCACCCCGCTTGAACCTGGGCTCGCATCCCAAATTGCCAACGTGCTCAGAGTCAAGGTTAAAGGTACAGTATCCCCTTTCAAAAGGCACATGTCACTGTCTGTGCTGGGAATGATAAATAACGCTTGAAACAGGCTATCAATTTCCAAGGGCCCTGCCCCCCTCTTCTGTTGCGCCGAACTTTGCCGATGGTCTGGTCCCGGGGAGGGGAGCGGATATTGCGCTGTGGCTTCGTGGCGGGCGAGGACTCGCTGTGATTTTTGGCAGTGCTGGCTCTTGCTCCGGCTGCAGGCGGCTCGGACCCCGGCGGGGGCTCTCGCAGCATCTGCTGGGTCACTGGGCTAGTGAAGACTGTAAATGTCACTGCCCTTAACCCGGCAAAGCCATTTAGATAGCTAATTTCACCCATTTAAGTGTTTAAAGCTTTATGCACACATAGGTCATTAAGGTTGCAAAATCAAGCAACAAACGGAAAAATTTTGGAAGTGCCAGAGTTTGTGCGTACAGCCCCAACTCTCCCTCCCTGGGGAGCGTGTCTGATCCAGCCTTACATCGCATCGGCTCATAGTGCTTATTTTAGAGGACTCGTGGCTGATTTGAGCACAGGGGACAGAGGTGCTCACGGTGCAGGTGACGTCCCACGTTCCCTCTTACCTTCCCTGTTCCTCGCTCTGTGCGTTATTTACTGTACAGCAGCTGAACAGCGCACTGACTGCAGAGTTCATCCTTTCTGCCTCAGTTCACTGTGTGTCTACTGAGGTGCATTGGCACTTAGTGAACAGTTGGGAAAATACCCTCAAAATTTCCTTGTGAAATACCGTGTTGCTCATATGGCTTAAAGCCAAAATAAATCACTGCTAACCCCTTTTTACACAAAGGCAACAAAGCCGCGGTGGTTAAGGTCATGTATATTAAGTAACGTATCTGAATTTGGTTTAAACGAGGCTGTGCGTCTATAACCAACAGATAATTTCATTATTCAGCACCAACCCATAGTGTGCTCTGCTGTGCTCGCTAAATGAGGTCAGGCTCCTGTAGAATGATAGCAAATTAGCATATAATTCAAGCATATGTAACAATGCATATGCAACAGAGGGACAAATTAAGGTTGAATAGGTAAATTTAATGATAGTATTTTCTAGCTTTTTGCAACTTTTAACATTTTATACATAGCTTTTTAATAAAAAACCCACATGCGGTCCTCAGAAGGCAGCCACAAAAGCCAGTGGTTTCTGTGGAGCACATGTGGACCCCAGGTAGCCCGGGAGGTGGCTTACTCAACCGGCTTGGCCAAATGGCTTCCAGCAGCTGTGAGGCTGGAGGACACTTTTTGCTTGTTTACGGCATCCATAGCCTTAACAATTGCCAGAGAACTTCTTTGTTTTCCAGGTTTACTCCAAATTTTGAGTTTTATTATTTCAGATCTTTGGCAGTTTGAGCGACTGAGGGGGGCCAGTGGTCCTTCCTGCGAGGGAGGGCCGTGGCAGGAGGCAGACGTCACCCGGCGTGGCATCCGCGTGCCCTTGGAGGTAGGCGCAGACGTTTGAGCGAGCCATCGCAGCTCTCTGTAGAGATGGTGGAGACCCATAAACCTTTTCGGAGACCAGCTAGGACGGGTCGGGGAGCTGCCTGCTCCTCTCCGGAGAGCCATTTGTCTGGCCTGCCTTGGCCGCCCTCTGCCACGCCGTTCTCTCTTCAGCGACAGCGAAGGGAGCGCGTGCTCATTAGATCAGACTTACCAACGAGTTAGATGTCCCAGCGGGGGAAACAAATCCCACCCCAGAGCTCCTCCGGTGCCTGGGGCAGCCTGCACCCCTCTGTCCCCACAAAACCAACCAGGTCTTTGGGGGAGATGGATGGGTGACCTCTACCCTGAGAAACGAGACACCCCCTGATGCTGCTAGTGCTTAACCAAGGGAGGGACGGAGCTGATGCCACGGGACCAACGGGGATCATTATCCACATATTCAGTATTAACCAACAGCTATGCTGGAGCTTTCCTGTGTTTAGATGATGAATCAACAATTATGAAGCGTCTGTGTGCTACCTCTTGGCACATGTTTTCATGTTGTACCTACTTGAGGTTATCAGCCTGGCAGCCACGTCAGACCAGAGTGTGGCACAGTCAAGTACGTTGCCCTGATAGCAAGGGATGTGTGAGGAACTTTTGAAAGGACTTTAAAAGGTTAATAAATTCTATAGTGTTTTGTGAATTTGAAGGCTTTCTTCTTTTTTTTTTTTTTTAGAAGTTTATTTTAAGAAGGTTTTTTCCATCTCTGGCTCTCTGCTAATGAAACGCTGACTGCTGTGTTTGCGGTGGGTCGCTTCCATGAGCTATAAGGGCAATAATTCTCAATGTGAAGCCTCTCCCCCGCCCAAGCAATGCCTTGTCTTCTTTTTTTTTTTTTTTTTTTTTTTTTTTGAGAACTGTTTTAATTATATTTAGGCTAACAGTAGATAAACTAGTCGGGCACATAAAAACCCATTCCAGGTTTTATGGAATTAGGTCTGTAAAGGAGGCTGGAAATCGGTGCAGTTCTCGGTGGCCCTGATGGGGAGGGTGGCTTTGGCTCTGTTTGCATATGCACGGGCTTGTCCACTCCCATCTCCCCCGGAGAGGAGGAGACGGCGCTGCGGTGTGCCAGAAGCCCGTGCCCTGGGAACGCGCCCGCTGACCTGCTCTGTGTAACAGCCGTCAACCCCAAACCCTACCGAAGCAGCTACATCTGTTTTGGCTTTGTTCGCAAGGCAGAGGGGAGGGAGGTGCACTCTGTGGTCAAGGGCCAAACTACATGTCATATTTCATTACCTTCATTAGCTACTACAGAAGGCTGTGTTAAAAGGAAGAAGGTTGTGGTTAACTCTTCAGCTGCCAGCTTTTTTTAAATTCAGTTTTAATTCCACTTCCTGCTCTTCTCAGTGTGTCTTTACCTTGGTTTTTAGCTTATCAAACCCATAAATCACGTTTATGCCCAGGATTTTGCCCCCTTAGTGTAAAAAAGGCGGCAAACTGCCGCTTCATTCCCAGCTAGCTGCTCGGACGATGGCTGAACCATCTGGAAACAGTTATGGGAACAGTAGTGTAAACCCAACAGGGAAAGTGTATTTAGCATTAATAAAACCTTCCTTTTTATTTCGTCCACGGTTGTCTTTTCCTTTTCCACCTCACATTATTCTGTTGATTTAATATTGCTGATTTCTTTTGGGGGAGGTAAGGGTGAAAGGGCATTTTGTGATCGTGGTAAGGTTGGTGCGAATTTGGCTCCTGGTTAAAGATGCAATTTCTTATATGAACAAGTATTATGAAAAAGAACAAAAACCCCCTCCCTATGCATCAATTACACGAAATATAATATAAAGATGTTTTATAACATATTAGTTAATGCATCAGACATCTTCATTACAGTTTGTTGGCTTCAAACAGTATTTAAATACGTTAGTCCAGGCAGACCTGTGATGATATGAGTGTGTTTTATTGCACCATGCGTTTTGCTAACAAGAATGTCCTCTAATTTAATAAAATTTTAAACACGGCACTACCAGCGTAGCTGGCGGGTGCTGCCAGAAGGTGTGACTATTTCCAGAAGGAAGCCGGATGAGCCATAGAGAACCGGTTTCCCTGGGAGCCACGTGGTGGGTTGGGATGGGCAGGAAAGTCGGGTCCTCTCGTCTCCCAGACCGCTGGAGGCTGGAAGTGCCGTTGGCTGTCGCCAGTGCCGCTTTGCTCCTGGTTTTGGTGCTGGTGTGCCAGCCTTGCTTTGAGAGAAAGGAACTTGAACACAGGTACCACCTGGCCTCATTTAACTTTCCAGCTGACACATTCACTATAGGCTTCCACAGCACAGCCCTTTTGGAGGTGAGGAAATAGGATTTTTGGCTTTCTAAATGTCTTCTCTAATACAGCAAGCGTGTAAAAACACTGCGAGTGAGTCCATTGGTTTCAGAGCCTGGAAATCATGTGCTACACATTATCTGTACCACATTTGAAAATACGTTTAGGAGGCAAACTGAGAAAACTCAAACTGAAAATTATGTCCCCTTAGAAAAAGTTAAGAATGGATTAACAGCTGCAGATGTTTTTTCATTGATATTTATGTATTACAGATTTGACAGTAGGAACAAAACCAAATTGCATATTAATTAGTAAAAAATTATTGAGCAAGAGACTATTAAACTGATACCATTTCCCTTCACAGTCTGTAAATCTTTTGACGGGCAAGTATCTATTTGTTATTTGTTCTAGCATTTTTACACGGGGATGTTGAGGCGTAATCTGCACTGAGGCAAGATGGCATAGCAGGATTAAGATTTAGCGCTCTATCTGACGGCAACAACAGCACATACAGTATTTTCACTGTTATTCTTAAAATCCCAAAAGACTACATTCTGAAATTACTCAATTTTTTTTTTAAAGAGCATGTGTCAGGAGCATATTTCTTAGCAGCTATGCCTGTTATGGCAAGCAGGCAGTGCTTTTTCTCAAAATTTAATGAAAATTTTGATTTGGAATGAGATTTTTACCTGGCTTTGTTTTGGCTGGCACAGATGACTGCTACTTCAAAATTGTAAACCTTTAGTAATAGGTGCTTTTTAATGGGAATACCTACACAGACATAGCCATAGTAGTGTGAATGCAGTGTGATTAAAAAATGAGGCAGAACGGCAAAATACTGCTTTTAATTTATCATTTAGTGGTAGAAAAAGGCTTGTTTACTTCTTCTTTTTCATCTTCTGTGCTCTTAAGACTTTCAGCCATTATTTTGAAATGTATTTTATAATAAAACCTCAGTGGTTATGTTGCCTAGGGCTTTAGTGTCCATTTTCAAGAAAGGAAGTATTTTTAAGCTTAAAAAAATATTCTGTTGACTGATTACGTTTCAGCATTTTAGTTGGATGCTGCTGCCTTGAAATATAGCAGAGATTTAAAAATAATTCTTTGTGATCCTATGAATCAAAAAGGTTCAGTAACTCCTGTATGTTATATGTGCATTATAACTTTTATTCTATTTCAAGCAATTAGTTTAATTTTACAAGCTTGGTGTGTGTTAGCTACAGTTATTTTTAAAGATGAATCTGTTCACTTCCATAAATCCAGTTGCAAGCATGTGCGTATGATGTACGTGTCCAGCTAGCACATCTTATCAGGGCTGCCCTTTGGTCGCTGGTGACTGATGTGAGGTGACAGGCAACATCCCTCCAGCTCCTGGTGCTCCCCGAGGCCGTCCCCTGCAGACCCCCTGGGCAGGAACATCTGCCCTGCTGCTGCTTGGAGAGCATCCTCAGGGGCTGCCTGATGTGCAGAGCCCCCCATCCCACCGGTCCTTTCTGCCCAGCGAGGCTTTTCTAGCAACAGGAGCCCCAGCTTGTTTGTTGGCGCCACGGGAAGCATAGAGCCAGGCGTGCTGCTCATGCTGGACCTTCTCCTGCCTCTGTGGTCCTCACCCAGGTGAGGCCCTCCTAAGGAGAGGGAGGGAGATGGACCTGGCAGGCAGGACCCGTCTCCGAGACTATTGCTGGAGTCAAACCCAATCTTGTCATGTGCAACAATTTTTCTTTGACATATGTATTGCAACCTTTGAGGCAGTCCAGGATAAAACATTATGTTCTTCTCATTAAAAGACTCCTGGATGTGACTCTCGCAACTAAACTATGTTATCCCCAGACTCTTTGCACTGCGTGGTGATCGTGAAACCATACTAGCCCATCACTGAGAAGACTTTTTCTTGGCCTCGCAGCTAATGTGTTAACTGGGAGCCATGTTAATCCCCAAGACAAAAACTTGCAGGAAGACAGAGATTGTCAGGAGAAGCCTCTCAGGCTGTGGCTCTTACATTAAGACCTCAAATTAATTCTCCTCCATGTCAAGAGCATTTGGCCTCACACACAACAGAGACAGTCACATTTCATTGCAAAGTCAGGTTTCAAAGCCTGTTTGCCCAGGTGCTCATTCAGTTGTCCTTGGTAGAAGAACCTTGGGCAACGCTGCACAGTGTAAAACAGAAATAAACCCTTGCGTGCTTGCGCTGAGCGCTCCTCAGAGCCCGGAGGGCTGATCTCAGCCATTGCTGCCTGACCCTCTGCCCACGGATGCTTCCAGTAGGCCAC
The DNA here is from genome assembly GCA_013389945.1 of Fregata magnificens. Lineage (NCBI taxonomy): Eukaryota > Metazoa > Chordata > Aves > Suliformes > Fregatidae > Fregata > Fregata magnificens. The sequence continues at coordinate 107,175 of WAAD01024282.1, forward strand.
CCTTGGCACAGAGTGCCTGCTGCGTTAAAGTGGAAAAGGAAAGAGGAGTACACGGCAAGGTCAATTGGCCTGTGCAAAGATGTGGCCAGAAGATGAGCGAGGAGTAGATCCCTTCGCTATCAGTCCAGTTCCCCCTAAAAACTCCATTAAACTATAATCCTTCGTAAGTATCAATGTGGAAATACCTAAAACATATTCCCCTCGCTCCCCAGGGATGAACAAATACCTGCACGAGTGCCAAATGAGATCTACTGCAAACACAGGCACAGTGATATAGACACGTTACAGAGAGGAAAACTAATGAACGCATTTCATACAACCCAGATTACTTTTTCAAGGTTACACCTGGTCAGCACACCCAAAGTAGGGATGTTCTGACATGAGGAAGGCTGTTAATTATCATGTGCTACAGACAGTTAAGGCCTGGAATTATTTTCACAAGATTTGCTTGATTTTTTTTCTGGGCATCTAAACAGAAGGTTGAAGGGGAAGTGTGGGGTGAAATGTGACTTCCCAGCTGCGAGAAGACGTAGGCGGTGAAATGCGGATGAACACGCTCTGGGTCTGCAGAGATAGGGGGCAGGCATTTCCTTAGGTCCACCAAGGAGGTGGACCACGACCCACCGAGCAGGCATGGCGCCGGAGCCAGGACGTGGTTGTGTCTTGGGGTGAATCGCTTGGCCATTTCAGCAAGACCTTGGTCCCGTGGGCTCAGAGGGAGCACGTCCTAGGGATGAGTCCTTGAGCGTGCGTCTTTCTAGACAAAGTAGCCGAGAAATACTCTGATAATCTTCAGATTTGCAGTGTATTGGTTTGGAGTGAGATGTCAAAAATCAGTTGTTATTTTGAAAATGGGGATTTAATTTCATCATTGGCCAATTCATTTTTCCTGTACGGCAGAATGATGATGTTTACTCAGCTTCGTAAAACTGCTTTAAAAGCCTAGATAAAGGAAGCCTGTACGTGTGAAGTATTATTACTGCTACAGCATGGTTGTCTCATTTCCACAGGTGTTCAGAGACTATTACAAGTATCTGCTAAGTTTATGTGTAAGTGCAAGTAAAATGGCTAAGGAAACAAAGCACTTGGAAGATCGGTGTACGCTGCAGCACTCCTTTGACCAGAAGTCTCTCTTTACAATCTTCCCAAGACTGGAGTTCAGGGATGGAGTAGATGATGAGTGTGGTACCTTGGCAGGATCACGCAGGGCTGGAGGAATGATATATTGGGGCTAATGTAATTTGTGAGTGAGGGACATTGTTCAAGCGCTGTACGAAAGTGCTTACTTCCTGCCTCTAACTAGAGCTATCAGTATATCACTTTCAAAATGAGCAGTTTAAATTAAAAGCTAAACTAAAAGAAACCTGGCTGCATCTGGGACTTGTCAGAAGCCTCATTCAGATATGCCATTGTCACATTTTCCAAGAGCCTGAAGATGTGGAAGATAATTATCCCATAGGCAAGTCTATTTGTTCCTTACACCGGTCACTTCTATGGCTGTGCAATTTGAGTCTCTCTCTTTTTTTCTCCTCATTTGAAGGGTACAACAGACTTGGCAGGCTGCTGCTCTCCTTAAATTCCCTGTTTGCATATGCTGCAAGCATAAGCGTTTTGTAAAGTTAAGTTTGTCTGGATCCCCCTAGTCCCAGACCACCTTAGAAATCTGCAGATTACATGTTTCATTATGCCTCTCAAATTAAGAAGTCTGTCATGCCAGTCACAGCCTTTAAGGAGAATTCACCCCATCCAGTGAAGACAAATCTTCTGGAACTTTTGCAGATGCTGCAGCAGGCCTGGCCCCTGGCCATCGCTGTCAGTGTAGAAGTCCCTCAGCCCCACACCAGAGGTGGCAGCGGTTCAGAGGCATCCCATGTCCCAGCCAGCTGGTGGGCAGCCAGTAAACCTGCTATGCTGGGCTGTGACCCTGGGCATCTCCTAGCTCCCTTCTCACTTGACAGACATGGCAAATGTCTCAAGGTTGGTCCCACTGTAGATAGTCCATTGGACAGATGCAGTTTCGTTTTGGTTCTGTCCTAGCTCGTGCTCAGGAGGACGGGCATGACAAGAACGGCACGGGCTACGTTATGTCTCTTGGGGGCCACTGGGCTGTCCCCATGGGTTTCGGTGGAAGCTTACCCCGTGTTGTGCAGCACCACCAACAGCACCCGCACACCCAGAACGTCGGTCTGGGGGACTAAGATCACAGTGTCTAGGCTGGGTCCTTAATTCTGATCATGGCGTACTTCATGGCACTGCGAAAATAGATGTTCTTCACCGTTCCACGCGCCGCCTTCCCTCCTTTCTGCCATTCCTAGTACTGCCTTGTATTTGGACTTGTGTCAGCACCAACCCATTGCAAAGGACTTAGTGAAAAGTAAACTGTTGTGTGGCGACTTGATGGCACAGCAATGAAAATAATTTCCCCAAAATTCATTAAGTTTTTTTTCTAATGTTTCGTTTACCTGGGTTATAGCCATTGCAATGAGCAGCCTGTTTTCTCACAGCATCAGGTTAGAAAGGTGGATTCTTTGTGTCAAAAATCTGGACTCTCACAAATATGAAATATTCTGCAGAGAAACAGAAATCACTCATAATAAGCATGTGAGCTGATGCAATTTTTTTCTCTGGAGAATTTGCTTTCTGAATAAACCGTCAGGTCCCAGCATCCCACGTGTCCCCTGCAGAGTCTGGTAAGATAACATCAAGAACATCTGGCTAATCTGAATTACAGCAGGTCTCCTGATCAGTTGATGCAAGGTAAGGGTGAGAGGTAGAGGACTGACCACCCATCCTACGCTGGCTGCCGCTGCTTATCAAACCGGTGCATCTTACTTGCTGGGCATTGCACATCTGGTCCTTGCTGGGTCTTTTGGGACCCTTTGTTAGCATACCAGAAGCTCTACTGGCAGTTTGTCATGGTCTAGCAGTCTGTGCCGCCAAGTGCTGAACCGGCTTTAGGAAGGCTGGATGGGGTGGTGGGTTCAGGCTTCGCTTTCCTGTTCTGCTCTGTCCAACTCCCAACAACTTGTTTCATACAGAGAGTCCCAAGTGCTGCCTGGTGCACCCGGACAGGACTGCGTTAATCCAGGTTGTGGGTAATAGCGGTCGCTGGTATTTGGGCAAAGGCTTTGGAGGACACACATCTTCCCCACAGCGAGCCCGGGACATCAGCGTAGTGCCCGCTGTCGTAGCGCATTGTCATGGGGAGGCTGATTTGCAAAGGACCTGATGGCGACAGGGCGCCTGGTCACTTAACCAGCTGCAGCCCCCCGAGTATTAGCACAATAATCTTTACAGCTGAATAAAAGAAAATTGGAGATGCCCATTTGTACTAGGGAAGAAGAAAATATAAATTTCAGAAGTGGTGGGAAGAAGAGGGAAGGGATTGCCTTTCTTTGCATTAATATAAGATGGAGATTAATTCTGCTAGCAGGATTCTGTCGTCTTGTCAGAATTCAGTGATTTTCCATTTTGGATCAGTGCAATGCCAGAATGTAAATCCCATTGCCTTGTGTCTTTCAAAATAAAATCAAAAAGCCTTACTGATTGCTTATATGGGCAGCTAGCACACCTTAAGAAGTAAGAAGGGTTCAGACAGGAATATAATAAGGCCCAGGAAAGTGGCAGCATGAAAGGGATGACCTTTATTTGCAATCATAGCTGAGATTTACAGTTTATTACTGATAGCTTTTTATAAAGAGCCATTCAGTTCAGAGGTGAGAGGTTTGTCATCTGGAAATGCAATTAACTTTAGCCTTATCCCAATCCCCCTGGTCTTAGTGTGAGAGCAGCACTTCAGCAATATCATGATTTTTCCCTCTAATTTCTTTTTCCCTACATTTTTGTCTCTTATATCCCTTGTTCTTTGGCATAAATGCAGGTGCATGTTTTTTTGCCGCTATTATTTCATTATTATTAGATGCACCTTTGAATTTTTTATTAGATCCAACTTGATTTTTGAATGAGAAGATTTCAAAGAAGAGTGACATTTAAACCTGAGAAGAACTAAGATAACTCATGGAAGGAAATTGTGCTATATATGTCAAAAATTAATTACAGACATGGAGAATCTCAAAAAAAAAAAGGGGGGGGCGGGGAGAAGAAGAAACAGTTGCTTTTTAAATAGCAGTGATTATTGCTCTTCCACACATAAAGCCCATATACCGACACCCATCCTTGCACTTGCACGATTTAGCCTTGATGTTTGGTTATGTACGCTTACGCACCAGCCAGGTGCGGATACACCATACATGCCCACATGTACGCACACCAAGGAATACGGCACGAACAAATGAAAGTAGTTTTGGTATCCCTGCTGTGTGCGTATGAGAAATCCCTAAAGGTCTATTTTTGTTTCACAGGTTCGCTTTTATGGCCCTCTCTTGTCTGTTAAGTCAGGCCTGTAGGAATTTAAGAGCCAGACACAAAAGGAAGAATTTAGTGCACTTGGCCAGTTGGTTTAGGTTATTTGACGTATAGCTCAGTGTATTTTCCACAGTAGGCTCTGCCAGACAGATGAGAGGAGCGAGCGCCCGTGCCGGAGGCGTTAACGCGGGGGAGTGGGGTCCCTCCCGCGGCCGGGGGCCGCTCACCCGCC
>WAAD01024282.1:120522-169138 GCA_013389945.1 Fregata magnificens
TCCAAGTCATTTATGAAGATATTAAAGAGCACTGGCCCCAAGATGGATCCCTGCGGAACCCCGCTAGTGACCGGTTGCCAGCCCGATGTAGCCCCATTTACTGTGACCCTTTGAGCCCGACCCGTCAGCCAATTGCTCACCCATCGCATTATGTGTTTATCCAGCTCTATGCTGGACATTTTGTCCAGGAGGACACTGTGAGAGAGAGTATGGAAGGCTTTACTGAAATCCAAAAAGATTACATCGACCGGCTTCCCTTGGTCCACTAATCATAGAATCATTAAGGTTGGAAAAGACCTCTAAGATCATCAAGTCCAACCATCAACTAACACCACCATGACTCCTAAACTAGGCCCTGGAGTGCCACGTCTACACCTTCTTTGAACGCCTCCAGGGTTGATGACTCCACCACCTCTCTGGGCAGCCTGTTCCAATGCCTAACCACTCTTTCGGTAACCACTCTGACGCAACTTGAGGCCGTTTCCTCTCGTCCTATCGCTAGTTTCTTGGGAGAAGAGTCCAACACCCGCTTCCCTACAGCCTCCCTTCAGGGAGTTGTAGAGACCAAAGTGGGTAACCTTGTCATAGAAAGAAATTAAGTTTGTTAGGCAGGACTTTCCCCTCGTGAACCCGTGCTGGCTGGGACCAACGACTGCGTGGTCTTTCAGGTGTTTTTCAATAACTCCCAGAATAATCTTCTCCATAATTTTGCCAGGCAAAATTACACAAAATTACTTTTACATTCCAGAGCCAAAAGATGCTGAGATGATTGTTTACTCATGCGGTAACAGCACTAAAGATACTCAGCAACTACACTAAATAAAAAGATTAGTTGTATCCGTCACAACAATATCCACGAATATATCACGCATTTGCCACCAAAGTGAATTTTATATTAACCTATCAGCAAAACCCAAACAAGCGATCTTTAAATGTTAGGTTTAAAATGCATGTAAAATCCAGTATATATCATTTTAGAAATGTTAAAAAAATAAGCCTTTTACTGAGACCGAAGTTTTGGCTAGAGTGTAGGACAAGTGTCCGGCACATACAATGCTTTCTTGTTTTTGGAGGAATATAAACACAGAGTCTGAATGCTCCCTGGCAAAGTTAGCCTGTTGTACATTACCAACGTACTCACAGCGACATCGTGCTACACAGCTAGTTTCCTCTCGCAGAGACTTTTCTTGGACAAAATTGCATAGAAAAGTCTCTGAAAAGGGGTTCCTGTGTTCTGACACTGTAAAAATAGCTTAATATCAGCTCATCAATAAGACATTATGCCTTCTGTGTGACACAAAGCCCAACAGAATAGACAGGAATTATTGCGTGCGCAGGATGGGCAACACACTTCCCTCTCTGGTACGTGGCCATATTTAGTATGATTAAAAAGGGTGGGGGAAGAATTATAGGTAATTCTTAGGAGCACTTTAAAAGCTGAATTCTGTTGAGCCTGCATCTTCTCCACTAGAGAGATATTTGTAGTAAAATCATAACTAGGAGGTTCCCCTCTTTCACTGTTCAATGAGAGAATAATTTATGAATCTGACAATCCTACCCCTGGATAATGTTAAGACTAACATAATGTTCGGTTGAGTAACTCTACACTCCTAAAGTTTATTAGAGTGTGTAACAACAGCAGCAGGGTTGGTATAATGAAATGACACACATAGTCACTTTGGAGGTAGGATGTCTTATTACAAATCCGCTACAAGACAATGTTGGGAATCCTCGCTGCAGGTGGCTCACCCCTGGAACACAGGGATGTGTGCACAGAGAACCCCTCAAACGGGAGTTAACTCCTAAACATAAGCAGAAACAATCCACATAGAAAAAAAAAATGTGGGTCATAGCATCTACTCAGCCCGGTAAAATTCCTGGTTTTGGCAAGCAGCCTCTTCTTTGTCCACCTAGAAGATGCTCCAGCGCGGAGATGGGAACTCCGCACGTGTGGGCTGGCAGTCAGTGTCGCACCGCAGCACCCGCGGCCCCTCCTGCGCCCTCAGCATCCCCAGTGCCATTGCTGCTCATCCGCGCCACTTCCCACCCCAGCCCCCGGCTGCTCTCCAGCAGTGTACGGGCAGGACTGCTCTACGCTGGTCCTCGGGGGCGAGAATGAAATCTTCTCAGGATTGCAAATGTTGAGGTCTCTCAAAAGCCTGTTTTACAGCCAGGAAGGTCCGTGATGGGCGATAATAGCCCACGCTGCCTATGGAAGTAAGCGGGCTGGTCAGTATGGCTTATTTGGACACAGAGCAACTATGCTGTTCATTTCTGAGAGGTTGTCAAGAAAAATTGAAGGCTTTAAGTATATGACCTTTTGCAGGAATTACTTCAACAATAGCTTATTCTACTGTGTCAACTACAGTTGCAGTTATAACAATGAATTTCACTTTGAGAATGCAAATTGAGTTCCTAATTGTGAGATTTAATCCAGGGTGTGCTGGGCAGTAATCTCTTAAGAGTTTTGTTCCTGCTAAAGCATTTTAGATTCCTGCTAGAGTCAAATATGCTGTTCCAAAGTTGGAAATACTATATATGTGGGGAGAAAAAAAAAGAAAAAAGGAAAAATGGTTATGCTTAATGAAAACAATGTTGGCATGGAAAGAAAAAAGGCTCCAAGCTTTGCTAGGCAGTGAAGTCTCTTAGGTATACAGGTCAAGATTTTCATGGGACTTTCATAAGTGCACCTAGAGAAAGAATGGAAGTACTCACCTGCATGCCAAAATGTTATGGCTGCAGATGCAAACTAGGAAATTGCTTATGCATGTCCCTTTGCTTGTAAACATAATTAGTCTGTGGGCATGCTCAAACATGCACCTACAAATAAGAGTTTTAATAAATATTAAGATAAATTCTGGAGCGTCTTCTGCCTTTTTTAATTTTTAGTTCTGAAAAAATACCCCTAATCCCCAACAACTCATCTCTATGCAAACTCCAGAAAGTTCTATATGTGTACCAGGATGAGAAAGATACAAATCACATAAGTTAAAAAGGAAAAAAAAAAAAAGCCTCATAAAATGTGAAAGGACTCAGGAGATATCCTTTGTGAGTGGTGAGCACCATGTTGTCTTTTAATTGCCGAAGAATTAGTTTTGGAAAATTTTCTGAACAAAGTACTAAATATTTTTTCGGTCCTTCAGTTGTCATTGTGGGCTTTGCTAGATACATTATAACGCCTACATATATTGAGCAAAAATATCTAAACCCATTATTAAGCACCACTTTATATGAAGCTGTACAATTAGATGTATATTACCTGTGAGGATAAGGATTTAGTGACATTTCTTTGCTTCCCCCCCCCCNCTTTTGACTTATCAAGAGGCTTATTTGGATAATGACTGCAAATTTGGAACTACTTTTGTACGTCAGAAGACATCACAGAATTTCAGTGTTATGCCCTTTGGGTTAACATACAACTGGAGTCTTTTACAGATTAATGAACCCTGTCTTACAAAGATTAATTTATGAAATATTTCGTGTCTGTTTATATGAAGTCACACTAGCAATGTCTGCTTCAGAAAAGTATGCATATGGAAGGCTAAATTTAAAAGTGAAACGCCAAGGAAAATTAACTTCCTGTGACATCAGGTCATAATTTCAGTAATGACAGTGCATCCTGCAGGAATGGGAAACATTCAGATGTGCAACATCCTCCGCTGCTGTGAGATGTTAGATAATGAGTGGGAGGGATTAAACCGTTTCCTTTTCTACCAAATTTACTTCATCTATAGAAAATACAAAACTGAAAGCATCTTTTAGGAAGAGCTTGACAGTGAGTAGAATACATGGTAAACAAACAGGACTGGGTTGAACATACTGTTGACCTAATCAGCATTTACTCTGCCACAGAGAAGGACCTTCCTGAGGCCCTGGCTGCTTGGGCAACGAGGACGTTGTTATCATACAAACCTGTGCAAAAGGGGAAAAAAAAAAAAAAAAGCCAAGAGAAAAAAATTAAAGATACTAGAAAATATCACTTCTTGAATTCCAAATCAGAGATCCAGACCTGCAGCATGTCTTAGTAAGGATCTTCCAGGGTTTGCTTCCTTTCCTATTTCAGTACACAGTGGTGCAGCCAGGGCAGAATGAAAGAATTCGTTGCAGTCGTTAAAGCCCACAAGCCATTTAAAAGATAAATATTTACCAAGAAAGTAGCAGGAGCAAAGAACTCCCCATTTCAAGACAAAGTCACTCTGGTTTTGATTTCTTCACAAATTGCATGCTGTAAAGCAAGAAAATGTAATTTCAATTAATACTCTAACGAAGTACTCTTTTTGAGTATTGGGACCACCAACTTAATCTGATATCTATATGCAGACAGATGGATCTTTTAACTTGAAGATGGCTTTTATTTGAACTGTGCACCATTTTCAGGTAAACTACTGTTTTCATAGAAAATTAGTTCCTCTCTTTTTAGCGCTTGTTTCTATAAGTTTAGGGACAGTTAAAAAAAGTCATTTTCATGAGCAAACAATTCTATTGTTAAATAATCTGGCAGCGCGTTTCATTGATGATCTTTATGCATGACGTTGATTTATCCATTTCTGCTTTTAAAGTGAGAAGTCTGGGTACCGAGGAAGCATGGTGAGGTCTGTGTGTCCTTTGGAGAGGCTGAGAACTGCTGTTATCTGGAGTTGCTGCCTTTCCCTAGTAAAGTACCCGCTTACTCTTACTTTTTTTTTTTTAAATGAAATATTTCTTTTTACCAGTACTGGGTTTTTTGCAGAAGTCTGTTACAACTCCATTTTGCCCCTTCATAGTTAGATCTTGGCAGCTGGGACGGGTACTTCCGAGTGCCCTGCACTCTGGGGCGCAGCGTAACGCAGGACCGTTGTCCCCCGATTGCTGGAGCTGTGCAGGGCTGAGGCTGGAACGCCAGTGGAAGGGACGAGCCTTTTGTCCCCGGTGCCAGCCGCAGGAGCAGCCAGGTTCCTGCAGAGGTTTCTCGTAACAGCAGCCGGCACGGAGGCGAGTCGGAGGGGAGTGCGCTGGTTATTGAATTTGTAAATAACGGAGCAGGCACCAAAGGAAGCGTACTCTGAGCAGGATGGAAAAACCATCCTGAGCACGTCCCCCCCATCCTGCTGTCCCGCATACCTTTGCAGGGGAGGCAAACAGAGCAGCGGTGCTCTGCTTTTCCGCTCAGCCTCTCCCGGCTTTACACACAGCAGGATTCGGTTTCGCTGAATAAATCTTAGGGCCATTTCATGAAAATTAGACTGTCTGTGAGATGAAATGTAAGCATCTGGCAGATGGCTTGTAAAACAAAATCTCGGGAACCACCTGGATTTTAGGGATCTGAGTTACCTGAACTGAGAGGAGCTCTTTTGGCATCACTGACCTGTGTGAGCTTTGCTCTGGAAACTTTGCATGAAACCAGTTTTACAGATGTTGGGATTTCTGTGAAATACCGCATGTTCCCCAAATGCAGGGCATAGTGTCACCCCTGGTGATTGCCCCGTGAAAAAGGCAGCTCACATCTAGCTTGAGGATTTATGACGCTCTCGTAGTTGATCCGAAGGGCTCTCCTTTTTGGGCCGGCGTTGGCAGCAGGAGCTCCGAGGGGAGGCGTGGAGCGGGTCTCCAGAGGGGCTGCTTGAAACTGCAGCTGTCCATCCCTCCGTCGCCTGCACTGAGGATGACCGCAAGGACGCATGCAATTGCTGGATTATGAATTGGTTCACAGTACTCTCCTGAGAAGTGGTGGTTCCGTTCTCACCCTCCTCTTGTCCGGTTCTGGAACCGTGTATGAGTTCCCAAGGTCTGTATTCCCTTCTTATTTATTAAATATTATTACATTGTGATTGTGAATTGAGGCAGCATGGACCAAGAACTAACTTCTAAACAGTGTTTCTCCTCAACAAAGAAAGTAAAGCACAAGTGATTGCAAATAATGATCTTGGACTTTGAACACTGTCACTGGAAGTAAACTAGGAACTCTTCAGTAGTTTTAGGGACAGCTGCTTTCTATCTCATCTTTCTCCATAGAACTAGACCAGTCTTGACCAGGCAGGATGAACCCTATATGAGTTTGCCTGTGGAAGTCATGAAGGTCTTCCTTACCAGGCTGTACGGAAGATCAGACTCTGCCCAGCAGATTAAGTCAACTTTTGCAAATTTTCGTATGGTATCAATCACTGTGGAATCTCCTACTTTTACTTCATTTTGGTGATTGCTTTTTACCTGACAGATTCTCTCTTGCTCTTCTTCTGTGTAGCTTGTCACTTGTTATTTGAGCAACTTTACTTCAGGAATTTGGAGTGTCTTGTTATACTTTGCACATCATCGGTTTATGTGTATGAGCTGCCGTAAAGTGCAGTGATTGCTTAAAAACACTATAGTTACTTAAAAGAGATGACTTTGATTGTGTGTTTTTTGTTCCCATCGCAATAACACTTTGCAGGTGATTATTAAATTAGAGATTTTCTTTGTTTTTCTAACAAAAAAACCCAACCTTTTTCATGTCAGTGCCAATTATGAGTAGTAATTTTTCACGTTTTACAAAAGAATTTTCTGTCCTGCCTCCACGCCCCCCCAAATAAAGAAGGGCTTTGACACTCTATGACAAGGAGGTGGGGGGTAGGGTTTTTTATTATTATTTTTTGCAAACACAGTGCTTTTGACTTTTCTTTAAAAAAATCTGTTGACTCTATTGAAATGTGACAGGGCAATATTTAACCTGAATAGAGGCATGTTGACTCCTCTTATTAAAACTGACAGTTAAGGACATTTCTCTCTTTATTCCTTCTGATACACGCAGACAAGTCTTCACTGCTAACTAGTATACAAAATCAAAAACAAAAAAATACGGAGTGAGGAGATGAGTACCTTATAAACAATATATGAATGACAATTGCAAGTTTAATCTAGCAAAGAAACCTTTTTTTATCCTTTAAGAAAATTAAAGCCCTTTCAAATTAGCTTGATATATGAAGACAGGCTGACATCATTAATTTTCAAGTATTCGTTCTTCTTCCCTTGCTCCCCATCGCGCACAGATGTGCCATGCTCCAGGTGCTCTGGATAGGTCCACAGCGACACCTATAGCGAGAGGTGGATTTTGCCTTGGCTGAGGTGGTGGAGGGGTAGGTTGGCTCACGGGCGTGAGACCTGCTCTTCCTCTTCCCTGGGGACTTGTTTGGGGCATTTTGCTTTGGGTTTGGTTTTCTCTTCTTTTTAAGAAGAAAGACGATCTGGTGGTACTGATGGCAAGCTGCTCTCCCTCTGGGTTGGTTTGCAGTGCGAAGTTGGACCACGATCCCTGCGGCAGCCTGACCTGCCGCAAGGCTTTTCTGAGAACTTGGCGTTCGTTCTGTCTTGTCGTACCAAAGGCTGAAAAGGCTAAGTTGCTCCATTTTTTCCTAGTTACTTTCTGAAGCAATTGTCTAAATATCTGTAGCCACGGACTATGTTTGCCTGCGCTTTGCTACTGCGGAGGTTGGTGGTTCTGGGGTAACAGCAGCATTCGCTGCTCTTTATCGCATGGCTGTCCGCAGCATTTCCCATCAGAACAGCGAAATACCTAGCGGAAGGGTCCTCTGACTCCATTACCTTTGCAGAAGGATAAGCTGCGCATTTTTACAAGCTTTCCTGCATGTTTTTAGTTGTTCTGTGGTAGAGTACATAGAGGGAAGTCTATGTAGCACAAAATATCAGCCGTTTGTCCGTGGATAGCAATGAGGCATGCACTGTTGTTGTCACTGGACGAGAAGAAAAAGATTTAAATATAAATGAACAGCAACTGAAGACAGCAGGTCAGGCTTTGTCTGGTTCCTTTGACTAAGATGGCCATATCACAATAACGCTAGCTGTCCTAGTACTGTGGAGGCTGTGGAGTTTGGAAGCCCCTTTATTACGGCTGACGTAGCACGTCCAGGACCAAGAGAAAGACAAGCACCGGGGGAGCCAAGAGTGGAAATTGTAACGTGCCTCCAGGGTCTCAGAAAATATTTGTTATTTCTGGAAAAGGAATCAGTTTCGAAGTAGGATTAAATAGAAGTTTATACCCTCTGACGTCAGGGCTTTGAACATCAGATACCCAAGCAACAGGAGATAGCCCGTTCTTAACCTCATCCTGTCTGTTTGAAGAGCAGGAGTGAAACCTAGCAGGACATGAAACAGCAGTTACGGTTAGACCAACACTGTGAAGCCTTCTCTTTGCATCAGTTGGTTAATTTAAGAGGGAAAACTCAGATGTATATTTTGTACTTGTCTCGGATGAGATTAGGAGAATCTATAATGCCCTAAGGCAGACAGTTCAGACTTTTACAAGAAGTCAACTGATATACTGTGTGTCATGTGGGTTCCACAGAGGAATTTGGGGTCTGTAGGCGCTTTCACGTAGGTTTGAGAGAAGGAGAATCAGACTATCAGCTGTATTGTTTAGAAAATCCTGGACGGGCAGTCAGACTGTAGCAGAAGAAACAGGCGACCAAAACTGTGGATTATAGAAGTTATGGTGTTGAACCCTCCTGCAAATCCAACTGACCTTAAGGTACCAAATTGAACATCTTTTCTAGTGGGAGTCGCATCTCAGAATTAAGCTGCTAGTGAGAACTTTTTGGAGTAATCTTGGTTCCAAATCTTACGTGTGTGCATCCAAGCCACAAAAGAAGATCCAGATCTATATGGAAAATATATGATTTGATGCCTTCGTTAATGTGTGTGTGGTTAATAGCCATGTTTCTACAGATAACTAAGTGATCAAGGACTCTGTATGGGCAGAAAATTTCTGTATGTCTAGACCCAGGGACAAATGGAAACCGGCTGGTGATCAGTGCACAGGAGATGGGGAGGTGATGTGCTCTCGATAAAACAGAGGTAGTAATTTTATACCAAATTGAGCTTCATGCACTGTTACTGTTATTTTGTTGTTTCTGTTCTCAAGACACCCACAGGCTCTATCTCATAAGCCTGGCTTTAACTTTGATATGCCAGCCTTCTTTGATTTGTGTCAAGGCTGTAAACTTTGTCTCACCCAGGATCTGCTGTCTGCTCCCGGAGCCCCAGCTCCGTCTCGGCAATGATCACCCTGCCCCTGCTCCCGCAGCCTTCGCTCCAGCAGCCTTACTCCTCTCAGATCTGCTGCAAATATGTTCAATGAGACTATTTCACTGCTCTGACTGCGTCACAGCTCTGTTTAAGGCCCTTCGTTGGCTCCACTGCATTTGACAAAATCTCTATTTTTATTTCAATCCCCTTAGAGTTTTGCCAAAGCTTCCTTCTCCGTCACGGTTTTGTTTGGATGCCTGCTCTCATTCTTATCCTCTCCAATTACTTGCTTTTCTGATGAGTATTTTTGCACTTTCTCCCATACTGTCACTAAAGAGTGAGAAAAGCACTCGAAGTCCCCAAAGCCACTCCCCTCCCTTCTTTCACATCTCCTAAAAAGCCATCTCTGCCTACTAAAGACTGCAGCCTGGTAATGGCAGAGCAAATGGTGAGCTGTGAGCAGCGCAGCTCATTTGCTGTGAGTTGTTCGTATCCGGTTATGGTTAGTACACGCTCTCCCCTGTCACCTATCCAGTCCCACTTACTAATTTTACCCACTTCTACAGCTTGACATTTAACTTGTTAGTTCTTTAAGGCAGTTGCTGTCATTTCTTCCATTGATACAGAACTTGAAGATGATGCCACGATATAAATACAAATTAATAATAAGCATGCAATATCAAACATTATAAGCTTGGGTAGTAAGTATTTGAGAGGAACAGAAGTCACTCTCTGTAGTTCTGAAAAATGCTTCTGTCCTTGCCAACAGAGGTCAACCTATATAGACTGCAGGTTTGGGATGTTTTAACTGTTTTTAGTTGGAGTCTTTGTAGAATCAGATCTTTGCTTCTGTTCATTGTTAGGCAAGGCGAATACGTGAATCGCTATGGATTCTTTAGCCAAAAAACCATGGTGCTGAAAAGCACTTCATTTCACTTTTAAAATGTGATGAAGCAGTGGCTGTCATGGGATCTCACATAGTGGGAGCAAATGAAGCCGGGAGCCTTACCTGGTACATGTGCTGAAGGGAAGGGGTCTCTGTGTTAGCTCCACTAAAATAGATTTTTAAAAATACAACAAGAAAACACAATTTTAAAATATGGTAAATAAGTAATAAGTGTAAACACATGGTGCTTAGGCATAGAAAGTTTAAAAAGGCAAGTAAGATACTGCATTTGCTAGGTTCTGGAAAGAAGCAGCATATGTATACATGATGGTAATAGTGAAACCTACATCCCTGTGTCAGGGAAAGCCCAACCCATATCCAAGGGCACAACTGCAAATTAGTGGGGATGTTAGATTGGATTTCTCTTTCTTTTTTTTTTTTTTTTTTTTTTTTTTGGTGGGAATTACTTCTTTACCATGTGAAGACAGCACTTGCCTCCTTGCTATTTATCTAGCTTTTTCAAAAAACAAGTTTCCAATAATTTCTCTAATAGCAAAGAAGGGAAATCACAGAGTTAAATAGGAATTCTGGCTGACATCACACAGACTTCCTGAAGAAAGGCACTGGAAAACTCATAAAGTGTTAAACTATGCACAAATTTCACTAAACAGAGAACAAGCCATTGGAAAGTGAGACCACAAAAGTCTGTCACTTCAGGAATGACAAAGTGTACCGCAAATGAGTGATTCTCACCGAAATGAAAATGTGAGTCTGGGTTTAAGATTCGTTGGCACTTAGAGATCTAGCATTGATTGGTCATTGTCAATAAGACATGCCCTGTCCTTTTAAAGCAACAACCTGTTCAATAATGCTGCAAATGAAGGGAGAAGTATAGAAAGTATGGTGAAAGTTTCCTCTTTGCACCCCTCAAATATGATGGATACTATAAGCTTACATAGGTGCAAGGGGAGGCTGGATAAGTGCATGGAGAGAGAAATCCATCAAGAGGTATTAAACACAAACATACCCATTCTGCTCGGGAGGTCCCTGAGCAACAACCTGACGGAGCCTGGGAGAGTGTTTGAGGGAAGTATCGCTATATGCCTGCTCTATTTTTACACTCCTCCCTGGGTCTCTGTTTTTGATGACCGTTGGATGCTGAACACGGGACTAAGTAGACATTTGGTTGGACCCAGCACAGCCATTTGTATGTTCTCTTCTTATTTGCTACAGTAATTTACAGAGAGCAGAGAAATACAGCTTCAGTAGTATTTGTCTTATATACCGGAACAATCCCAGGAGAGATCTGGTCATGCTGTGAAGCTTATACGACGATGCCTTATTCTTATGCTCTACCCTAAACTCACAGGTTTTAAGGTGGCCCATCAGAGTGAAGCTGGCAATTCAGGATGTTTTCAGTGCAGCAGTATGGATAGTCACATGATAAGAAATTGCATTGAATTCACCTATAGAATTATTCATTTTGGTCTTTTCAAGGATTATCAGAGGATCTTTTTAATGTTGAGGGCAGTATACAGTTAGAAGCTGATTTTCATTTGCTGTTTGTCTCCAGTCTTGCAGTTGAAGTGAGGTTTAGAATTGTACCTTAATTTCAGTGTTGTATATAAAGCTGTTAAAAATACATCTTTATTCTTCAAAAGAAGTAAACTTTTATTACACTTTTTCTATTGTTGTAAATTTGATTGGCCAGATGTTTTTTAGGCTTACTATGTTTTCATTCAAAAATTCTTTTTGTAGATTTTCACTGGGGTCTGTTTTGGTGAATGAGGAAGCTATCAAAGGCGGAAAAGAAATTTTTTTTTTTTTTTTAACACCTTAACTTTTGCAGATGTTACAAGTTCTATGATTTCCAAAGCTTTCAGCATATCTTTGCTTTATTTTGGTGAAATAAAATTTCCTGAGGCATGACAAACTCCATCGTGGAGATATTTAAATAAGGGATATAGAAGGCAGCGGTAAGGATGAGGGGACACATTGCAGTTTCTTTTGAAAATGACATTCCTATGTACACCTCAGAAGCATGTTCCCAAACCACAGGAACCGAACACAAACACAATGTGCCCCACTGACATAATGGCTGCCAGGGCACGATGCTCCCAGGTCCTTCCCGTTACATTGCTGCCTACATTTCTTTCAGGAGTCCTCCACCAGACGCTTCTCTGGGCACCTTCACTGGTGTCCTAAACTGCAGCACGTAGTTTTACCCTGCTGTAATGCTGGTTTTGCTTTTTATTCTCTGCCTACTTGGAAAGGGAAGGGTGAATAAACAAAATGGGAAGTGTAGTTAATGCATTCCTTTGGGCATGAGCCCAGCACTTTTTGTGGGATTTTGTTGTGGGTGGAGAGCAGCCAAAGGGTTAGGTCTGCGGGGACGAAGGGCAGCAAGCTGCACGTTCTAGGCTGAACACCTCCTGCCTTTCAGGAAACCTCATCCATAGATGTAGGTCAGTCCACGTAGGAAAGGGTCCAAGTCACAGCTGTGGATGGGCTCTGGTCCCATCGCCTCTTGTCCAGTCTCTAGGCAAGTGATACACAAGCGAAGGCAAAGCATCCTATTTGGAAGTGAATTAGGAGCCTGTGGCAATATAATGCTGGTGGCATTTGAACACAGAATTTTAACAGTTAATCTTCTATGGGGATTAAGGACAGGCACTGACAGTGATGCCCTACTGCTGTCTATGGTTTTCCCCGCCCATGCAAGTCGCTTCCTCTCCAGAAATCTTACTTAAGGAATGTTCCATCTTGAATTTAGGGTTGACTTTCTTTGTGCAGCTTCTTGTTAGCTTACACGAAAAATGTGATGGGCAATAGTGGGTGGAAGGCAGGTAAGGGACAACGGGTACCAACTTCGAACGCAGGCATCAGAGTGTGTGCAGGACTGAAATTCAGGTCAAAAAATTAATCAGAGGAGAATTTGTCTTTAAAATACCTATTAATTTAAGCCTTTCTCTGTTTCAAGAACAACATTTATACGATGGTTGCAAGCGTAACTGCTGGCTGGGAGTTGTTAGCACCGAACCATAGACCACCATGCACACAGGTTCAAGAACTAAGGATGTTCCTAAGCCCTTATACTGTGCTTTTGGTTTCTTCTTCTGATTAAGAAGGGACATTGGAGACATGATGATATTTACAACCATAGGAGATTACATAAAAGCATTCTGATTCATAAATAAAAATCAGTCTTCGTTGGATGAGGTAACCAGTCTATATTCAAATACACTAATGTTTATGCATTATCTCGATATGTATCTATATATAGATATATACGTGTATATATATACACACATATATCTGTACATATATCTTTGTTTTACTTTGTAAGCTGCGATGCAGTATACACTCCATGCTTCTCCCCGAATTAGGATATTCTATATACATTCCAGTTTGAGTCATATTAAAATGAATTAACTTTAGTAACACCACATTGTACGAGGAATGGCTATCTTAGCTTGTCACTGTTTGGGGTCCTCGGGTCAACCTCTTTAATTAAGTCTCGTAACGTTCGGAGTGAATTCAATACCCATCCTACCCTATCAGAGCTAACACTCTTTCCTGCACTGCTTTTATCAGCATGCCCAATTTTCCACCTGGAATTTGTTTTAACGAAGCCCAAATCCTATTTTGTCAAACGCTGGAGGCTGTATGGAACATTCTGCCCGTTATTCTGTTATCCACACTATGAAACTTGGGACAAACAAGCTGTAAGCTGCATTTTGATGTCAGGTTAAGCTATTATGGTACAAATTGTGTTTAATATATTTTTAAATACTTTCTTTAATATTTTATAGGGGTTTTTTCCTATTGAATTAGCAGTAAAACAGCAGTGCTTCATATTTCAGATCTTTTTCCACCTTTCGGAGGCCTGCGTTCCACATGATCTGGTTACCAGCTGGACAGCCAGAGGCTGAACACAAAGAAAGCACAGCAGACTTCATTTCCACCCTAGTGTTCAAGCCAGAGTATGTTTTTCCACAAATAACCTACTTTCTTATATACTCCCTTCCTATTTTAATTCCACCCAAAAAAGAGATGTTTCTTTTCTCCAACTTTTACTCTGTGGGCCACCGAACCCAAGCAAATTCAAGAAATGGATTTTTATCTGAGGGGAGTGCATCACTCACCCTATGTGCACATTTAAATATCCATTTAAATTACACTTCCAGTTCTATTTAACTCTTCTGAGATGAGCAGCTCTCTTCAGGTGAGAACTGTGGCCTGACGTTGTCAGACTTTAACAAACATGAAAATAAACGAAGCTGCTAAAATGCAGGTTTGACCAAGGGTGGGATTCACATTTCTGACAAACCCAAGGAGTGTAGAAGGACATGCAGGAAACTAATGCTGCTGCCTCCTAGATCAAACAAAAAAACCTCCAAACCAAAAAACCACCACCACCAACAAAAAAACCCCAAAAAACCCCAAACCAAAACCCACCCCATGGGTGATCCCAGCAACTACTGTCTGGTTAAAGCAAATTTAACCCCTAGAAAAGGAAGGGGAGATGTCCTCCAGTGCTGCCTCCGAGGGGTGCGGGGGCTGTGCCGGGGAGGCTGGTGCAGGACCTCCTGCCGCACAGTGCCGGGACGCGCACCCTGGTGCTTTGGAAGCTGTCTGCTTTAGGAAACTTGCTTTGGCTACAAGAATCAGTCTAATCGGACAACTGCAAGAACTTAATAAAAACACGCTTTAGCCAGTTTTCCTGTGAGCATTGTCAGAATATAGTAAGCTGTATTTGAGTGATTCAAACCAGCTTCACGGTCTCTCTAGCAGAAGTTTCTATTGGTGCAGATAGATCACCTCCGGTGAGATCCATGTCAATTCTCTCACATAAGCGTGTCCTTAGAACTGAACTTCTTTTTTCCCCTTTCCTCCCCTTTTTTCCCTCCGTTCAAGTGTTGTTAGCCTTGTAAAGGTTAATTGGGCACTTGCTGATTTCCACAGACCCTGTACTATTTTTGGTGAATTTATGCTGGGTAAAACTGATTGGAGCTCAGTAAACTATGCAGCATTTGATGTGAAGTAATACAACACTGCACACTTACTATTATCTGTATTGACACGGAATTGCTAAAAATTGGTAAATAGCTGTTTTGTCACTAAAGTCAACACACTTGACCCCGTTTGCACACAGGGAGAGAATCTTTGAGTAAGAAGCTGCCATTTCTGTAGTGATTTTTCAGAGTGAAGCCATGCTTAATTCTATCAGCATTTTCCAAACTCGAACGAAGAGGGGTGGTTTGGGTGTATTACACATACGAAATGAAACCCCATTTATTCCAAAATGTAAACATCGGGGTGTCAAACACTTGAACTTGTCTGGTTTCAGCACATACTCCTCTTGTGATCATGGCTAATTTAATATAGTTTAAAATTAAAACATTAAATGAAAGTTATTTTTCTGCAGGCTGTTTTCCAAATTTTCCCAGTCCTAATGTTTTTACTGTACTTGTTCTATTAAACAGCAACCACATATGTGCCTGTGTGCTTTTGTGCATACATCTGTTCTGGGTGTGTACGCATGTGTCTGAACATATGTATGAATTAAGTGGAGTGCAATATTGGCTAAATGAGAGAGACGTAAGGTAGCCACCTGCTCTGACACGACACTTAGTGTGTACATACCAGAGAGAAGAGATTTAAAAACAATTAAAATCTCAAATGTACTTGTTAGAGCAAAAGAACAAACTAAACTAATTTAAACTAATTTTTCCCTTAGGATAGTAATTCATTGACAGAATTACCCTGCTATTGAAATTGGGCCTGTTGTTTGCACAGCAGAGCATATTAGATAAATAGCAGTAATAGCCGTTCTCTACATTTAATAAACGAGCTAAAATTTCTTGATATGCTTGATCTATATTATGAAGTTTATTTTTTGCTTTCTAGTGAGAAACCAAGGATGTCTTTGATTTTTCTATAGCCGCTTCAGGCATACAAAAAGGTCGTGTATCGTCTGAAGTGGGCTGGGTGTCAGTCAGCGGCAGGGATCTAGAGGCAGTGGAGGAGTGAAGGATGAGAGCACCGCACCTCCGAGCCTGTGCCACCACGCCTGCTGCTACCCCTTCGCTGTCTCTGAGGTCTGACCTCCTTCCCTTTGAAAATATTCCCAGGAAAGGTGCTGTCTGTTTACTGCAAGCAGCAACGCTAGCTCATGGTAATATATGCACACCTAGAAAGACCTGGCTGGTTGCTTTATGTGTAATTTTCTTTTTAATATATAGCTTTTTACATAAATATGCCTAACGAGGAACAGATCAGAAATATTTGCAGAACACAGAAGTCTATTAGTGCAATGACTGTGGGTCCAAAGACAAAAAACAAGTTTGCAACATGGTGCCGAGCCTCCGCCGCTAGCCCTTCAATTGCTTCCGAGCCCCGGGACTTCTGAAAAACTTGCATGGGGAAACTGCTGCGGAGTAATTTGAGGTGAGAATGTTAGCTAGCTCTGTGCTAATTCTCTGTGGGGACGATCTCTCAGGGCAGGGAGATCTCCTCTATGAGGTAACTCAGTTTCCCAATGCAGTGAGATCTGCTTAACGACCTGGGAATGTGCAGGGGAATTGGGGCAGCAGATCCCACTGGGAGTCTGCACTGAGCTCGCGGCACATGGACTTCCTTTTGTTCCAGGACATGCTGCCGTGCTTAGACACAATGCAGCCAGCTGTGGGATGGCCTGAGAAGTGGATTAAGGCAGGATTTAAAGACCTGGGACCTGATCTTGGAGGGAACCCACCACCCCAGTTCATTCTGGTCTGGCGTCGGCAGTGGGAGGATGGGCAGGGGTCCGAGCCCCACCGGAGAAGGGCAGGAGCAGGGAGCGCTGGAGGGAGGGCAGGTGGTATTCCTGTCGGCTGCATGGCAGTTGGAGGAGCCTGGGAGTTGTTGAAAGCACTTTAGCTGGACTGGATCTGGCCACATTTAGTCTTAATCCACCACTCGGTAGAGTATCCACTTTACTTCTAAACCTCATATTTTGCTGGCCTGCATCACATCCTTGTAATTACTTGGACATGGGACTGGTTATTGTGGTTTCACTGCGCCCTGACTAAAAGAAATCCTCTGATATTTGTGTACAGCTGCCTTGCTGTTTTTCTCACAATTTGCCTGGCCTAATTGCAATGAATGGCCAGCTTCAACGTTAATGTCTAGATCTGCTTGAGAGTCCAGAGGGACAAGACAGATGAGCTTTAAATGCTGGATGTTTGCAAGTGCTTGTGTGAAAGGGTCAAAAAGACGAGTTGTGTATCCTTTAGCGCCAATGCTCCTGAAGTAGGGGTACGATGATTTGAATTTTATCCTAACAAGCGTCCTTACAGAAAGCACCACTTGGAAACAAACTTCACAGATTCCTTGCTCCTTACCAAGAGCAAACTTGCTGCTTTTCATTAAGCTGTTTGATTGCTATCAAGCTCCTTGTGTCAGTGCCAAAGGCAGCCAGGGCTTTGTACAATGTGCTGGGTAATTGTGCAGTTTCTGTGGTCCGCTTTTGGAACAATGTCTCATAAAAATCTTAAGCAGCTATCACTTTTCATGGCTAATGAACTGAGGATCTGGGAATTAGATCCAGAGCCAATTCTTGGATTAAACCTTCTGAGCCCAAAACAAGGCTGTCTTCAGGAATAAAAAACAACCCAGGGCTGTTGGAATAGGGTACTACAGACTGTGACCTTCAAGATGTGAGATAAGTGACCAACATGAAGGGTGCAGCAAAAACTAATCAAGGAGGAGGGATGAATACCAAAGGACTTGTCTGAGAGTCAGTAATGCAACTGAGGGGCGGGGGGGATTGTTTGTTTTTAGATGTGATTTCTAAAAGGCTTTTTTAGTTTCAGAAATATTTGAAGTAAGTATCCCTCAACATTCACATGCTGATCAGGGACAGAATGCGTTTAGTGGCCTCAGCCTGCCCCTGGTGAACGGGGAGTGGGAGAAAAACCCCAAACCGTTCTGCGCACAAAGGAGCGGAGTGCAATTGGTAATCTCGGCGGTGGGTGGGTGGTCTGTATTCAGAGGGAGGTTTAAAGGCAGATTTCATCCTGCAGACCAATAATATTTAATAATTGCATCACAAAACCCGCAATCTCCTCAACACCCTAAAAGCCAAAGAAAATACCTGTATAAAGTACAGAATTCAACGCTTCCAGAAAAATGAGAACATGGAGAACAACTGGAAGAGTTGTAAATAGCGGCTTTAACAGGAAAATTCCAGAATGTGTTCGAAGTAAATTAGCTACTGCCATGGCTCCTCGCGCTCCCTCCTCCCTTTCCTTCCTCCCCCCCCCAGCCCGCTTTTATTTGCTTTGAATTTCCCTTCCGCTCTCTTAGTTGACAGCATTTGCACTTATTTCTGTTAGGGAACATGGCCATTCTTTTTTATGGCAAGGTGAAAATAATTTTATTTTCATCACTTTTCCCCTGCTCCCGTGATGGATTTACTTGAAAAAAAATAATGACGGGCTTCACAAACTGGCCTGACAGTTGTGATGCAGAGAGTGAGCTGGCTGAGCAGGGACAGTGAGGCATCTCTGTACCTATTATGGCAAAAATCGATAATGCTTTCTGTAAATTGCTCCTCCCAAAGGAGATGAACAAATGCAGGAGACAAGGGAAGCCATCATTCTGTATGAAAGCCCCTGCACATTTGGACCAGTGCAATTATCAGGAAGGGCTTTTTTTTTTTCCTTTTCTTTTCTCTTTTTGTGGGGGGGGTGGGTGGAGAGGAAAGTGAGAAAGAGTGGGATGCAAGAAAGAAAAGACTTATTTTTCAAGAAATGTTAATTGAAGGCTAGGATTCTGTGAATTGTCCAAATTTAGGGGGCAAGGAAGGAATGAAGATAATTTTCGGAAGTACTCGTACTCTTTGGATGGCTTTACATTCTGATTATACATTCAGACTTGCCCATTTATTTTTTTCTGACAGACAGCAGTTCTCTCATCATCTAGAACCATGAGGTTCTGCTAATCCTCACACATGTTCTGTTACCCTGAGTGGAAATTCCACAGAGTACCAAGAACAGATTTTTCCTATTGTGGAGTCATATAAATTATATATCAAGTGGTATGAAAGGTAATCTGAAAATGAGTAAAGGAGCATGTGACACATTTACTACTGCTCAGACTGACTGGGGTAAAGTCATTATTTGTCTAGTAAACAAGGAATAACAGGGAATATGAGAGTCATAGACACTCAGCAAAGGTGCAGAGCTTGAACGGAAGGGATGGTGAGGGAGTAAGAGCATAACTGAGCAAGGTGGTTTGCTTGTAAGGGCTTGCACTTCCTCTGAAATACGTCAGATGACCACTAGTAGGTCCTGCAGCACGTTTGCCTTTCATCACAAGGACGCTCCCTTTGTGAATACCTTTAAGAAAAGAAGATGCAAGCTGACATTACCCAGTTGGATATAGATATAATATACATTGGGAATGAGGAGCTTCATTACTGGGCATTAGCTTAACACTGGTTTCCTATGAGGCCTTTGGCAAGTCCTGCAATTTCACCAAGTCTCAGCTCTCCCATCACAAAAGTGAGATTAGTAATAACACTTGTCTTTGTTAAGGTCTTCACTTTCTTCAAACAACAAAATAGTTGAATGCTTAGTATGTTATTGATGGTACTTCCTCTGTCCAGCAAACAGACCCTTTGCTTTTGTGAAGACATGTTGTGATACCCCTTCCTGCTTATGCACTGAAAGAAGCATGAAGCACAGCTCCTCAGCAATGTGACAATAAAAAATTTGACAATGGGCTGTTCTATCACCTTCCTCTTAGCCTGGCATTTCTGTTTGTGAGAAAAACAGCAAAAATACCATAGATGAATGAGAAGTATATTAGAGTTGTTGTTCCTTATCATAGTTGGAAGACAGACAAGAGATACTGCAGGCAGGTACTCAAATTTAAAGTGCCCTGAAGGTCAGAAAGACTTTTCAGAAACACGTATTTGGAAGGGGCCTTCAGCAAGTTCAAAAAAAGCCATGGTAGGTAAAGGAGTTCAGCATCTATCACCTTGAATTATATCAAAAGTTGAAAGAAGAGGCACTGGTGGGAGACGTTCAGCCCTTCAAAATCTGTCTCTGAGCTGTTGTCTCAGGAACACGGTCAAATGCTTAGGGATGTATTGCCAGATGTGGGGAGCTATCAACAGCAAGACTTGGGAGAACACAGTAAAGCTCTCACTGTGTGGTGTATGTTGAACTGGTGGCATAATGTCGGATGAGTTAAGCTGCTTTTCCAGCACTAAAGAGACGTACGTTGAGCGAAGATGGATAAATAACAGAAAGAAAGGCCATGATGGAAAAGAAAAGGTATTCAAGAGAGGTATTATTTATTCACATGGATTTCGTAAATTTTGTTTTCTAACATTGTAATTCTTGCCTCTTGATTGGTTTCAGTTTCTTTGGCAAGTTTTTTGTTCATGAATTCTAAGTCTCTTTTTGGAGTGCTAATAATTGCTTCAGAGTTTGAGGAGAATGTGTGAATGAAAGCGTACATTGTAATTCCAGCAAACCATTTTGTTAGAGCTATTTCATGGTTTGTTAAAAACACAACAGCTGTTTACAGTTTTTGTACATCTTCTGCACCATGCAGACATTTTTTTTTGATGAGTGCCTTTTTGTCCTATGATAAGCACATAAGGACTGATGAACTTCTTATGTCGTGTTCTCAGAACCTGAGAAACAGCTTGAGTTTCTTTTTTCTAATACCTCTGGAATGGAACCCTCTTTTGCTGGTTAGGAGATGAGTGTTGGATCAAGTTTCTACTTTGGCAGTAAGAAGCCATGAGGAAAATGCCCAAGTGTGTTTCACAGTGGAAGCCATTTGTTATGAAATGGCGTGTTTCGTTGTTCCCACTGTTGTTAGGTTGAGAAACTGTGATGGAGCAGGAAGTGAGGACGCTCCTCTTCAAACCGGTATTCTGTCTCCCTCTCATGGAAGGGAGAAGCATAGTTTTGCCATTTATGTGAGCACAGGAACAGAACAAGCAAAAATGATTTGCTAAAATCAATAATTTTCATGTTGTCTTAATGCATCTAAAATATTTAAAGGAAATATGTTTAAAAGCTCTTATTATGGTTTACATATACTGCAAGTTTTAAATAATGAATTTGAAAAATGCTTCTGAAAAATAAGGGTGCTTCTCATAACCAGGAGCCAAGTCTGGGAACCCAGCATGCTATAGGTCAGGAAAGGGCAACTGGAAAGGTAACATCCATCAAACCTGTGCCAGCGGCTGGGTATTGGTGATCTGCTTCCGCTAGCAGTAGTTATTCTTCTGAAGGGAAAGCCTTCTAAACAAGGCTGTGAATTGGTTTTCATGCTCGCATTGACAGATTGGGAAAGCAGTTTGTTCTACCAAATTTAACAATGATATATCATTATCACAACTTTGGGGGAAATCTATAAAATCAATAAGTTTGTAGCCTGAACAGGATTTGTATCGCTTGCTTGCTGTGCTGGTGTCAAAGCGTGAGCATATGGATTGAGTCACAGCCTGAGATCAATGGAATTTGTGGACAGTAAGCTCAATAACAAGCCCTTCTGAAAAGAAATAGATGTAAAAAGCAAATTTACTAGAGTATAAAAAAAAAAGCTAATATCTTTTCCGCGCCTGGCTGTAAAGTGCTGTTTGGCTGCCGTTGGCTGCTGGTACTTTGAAAGCTGTCTAGGGTATGTGCTTGCAATGCTGAGTGCTGCTGCTGCTCTCTAGTTCCATGCATTGCATGTACAGTTGGATGCTTCTGTTTGTAGGGCTTGTATTAGGAAACTAGCCAAGAATAGGAGGAGGGGAAAAAATAGCCCTTTATATTGTAAACTGAATAAAGAATAAAAACAGTCAGTGTGTCTGCTGGGGAAAGACCATGGTGGCTTTATTTACTTTGTACTGGCAGGGCTTGCTAATGGAGAAAAATAAAAAGGCATAATTAAATAGTTTAATGAATTCGCAGCTCTTTTGTTTGAGTGGGGCTGGGAATGCATGTTCCAGAGGGCCTCACAAAGAGCTCGGCTGGTAGTGAGTTAAAAGTAGGAAATCAGTCCTTTGAAGGCATTTTTATACTTCATTATCCCAGCATGTAAAATGACTTGTACTAAACGATTGAGGATTTTTTTTTTCACTCTCTCTCTCTTTCTCTCTTCTTTTCTAAACAAAGGAGAGCATCAGGGCGGCAGGAGCATAATTCCCCTCAGTGTCCTAGAGCCAATAGATCAGCTTGTCAGCGAATTGGTGGGCCTGTACTTATGTTTCAGTAAAATATAGGGCTCTGGGAAACTGTAGTGAACAACGAAACCACAAGCCAACCACCACAGAAACACACACACTCTAAGAGATCCTGGGGGAACAGGGATGATAAGACCTCCCTTTTCACCTCAGTACTTTGCAGTAGGCATACATTCACTTTTAAAGGTTTGTGTGTATGTGTGCAGTCAAAAGAATAATGTTACATTTTCTTTTTCCCCCCAGGTTTTTTATTTCTTTGTTGTTATGGATTAGCAAAGCTGGATCAGCTAAGGTGCATTTCCTTCCTCACAGTATGCCAAGTGATAGGGATGTAGCATTTTAATGAAAGTAATAGTGTTCATCGATATTCCTCAACATCGGTGATCGTAAAAGTGAAAGGATGGCTATCCTGCAAAGAGCCAGCCACAGGTACGGCAGGTACCGTGCCAGGCGTGGACTCATTTGGCGGTACATCTGCATCCCTGATGTTCCAGTGTGAGCCCTCTAATACACACCAGTCTTTGGCTGTGGCTTTTCAGGGGCTGGTCTTTAGCCTCCGCACAGTTCAGGCAGTGGAGCCCAACTGTCACCTGCAGCATCCCTGAGGGTCCAGAAGGGTAAATACTCTATCTCATGCCACCCTGCCAATGGAAATTAGCTTTGAGCCACTGCTCCCCATTGTTGCACTGGCATTTGTCTTAATGGTGGGATCGTACTGCGCTGTAGGGAGACCACAAAGTCTCGGACCTTCCTGGGCTCTACCTAATGAATTAATTTCATTCGAAGAGAGGGTATGTTGCAGTGCTGAGTAAGAATATGGGTATTTCCTATTAAACAAGATGGCAACGTGAAACCAATCTGAATTGAATTTGTGGATGCTAAACACAATACACTCTGTATTGTGTTTAGCATAGTGGTTTTGACATTATTTGCTGTTAGATAATAGATTTATCTTTTTAGTAGTCATTGTGGCCATTTTTCATATGGACATTACAAGGAGATCATTCCATGCAGTGGAAGGGAAGACCTGTGAGAAGAAATATCCTTATGAACAAATGAAGACTTTGCCACTGTGCCATCCTTGGGCTTTGATTTCACCTGGCCGCTGGTGCTGGTCACGTTCTGCGTGTGTGTGAGAGCCAGCTGCAAACAGCAGGGAGCTTCCCGCCAGGACCTCATCTGGCCCATGGGCTGGTATTTACAAAGCATTCCCTGGTTTTTACAGCTTGAGTTTGCTTATAAACAACACTAACTGTTTGTTTCTTGTTAAAATTTACCTCATAAACAAATTTTACTGCGTGAGTTCGAGGCAATAATTGTTTAATCCTGACTTTCTCATACCCATAATACAGTGACTGTAAAGCTGCGGTCGGCACTTTATAGAATTTTTCTGTAGCTCTCCTCAGTGAGCACAGTGCCACGTGTGCTGCTGATGGGGACATTTGCTACCCCCTGTGCATGGGGGACGGGTTAGCCTCTCCAAGGAGGCAGTTATCAGGAATCGGACCAACTGCATTTCTTTGCTCTCACTGGAAAGAATTAAAATAGAGAAAATCTCAAAAGAAGCCAAAAAGTCCAAAATAAAAGCCACCCATTATTTCTGAAGTTTAACTTACTTTCTGATGTAACACTAAAGCTATGCAGTTATTTACAACCAATGGCAGTCTCTATCGTCCTTCTTGCTGAGTAGCAGGGAAATGCTGTGGAAGTGACTGCTCATATTGATTAGCGAGACAAGAGAGAGTTAGAGACCCTCAGCACTGCCACTTACAGTGGGCAGGAAACCCAAATTGACCAGTAATAAAGTGTTTGAGGTTGTACAAGGCGGCTCCTGGGGAAACTGCCTTCTCAGAGTGGGGATGCTAGGGGTGGAAAGCTGTCAATTATCCTTGTTTGATGAGGACTAAGTAAACGCGCTCTTAAAGTGGCCTATTAAATGTGAGAGAAAATGTGCTGGGGCTGGGTTCCCTCTGCAAAAGTATTTTTGCAAAGTTGGAAGGATGGATGTTCTTGGACGCCTGAATAAAGGAGCACTACCGTCAGCAAAGTATACAAGCTTTTGCTTGATTTTTCTCTCCTCTCTTTCGTTGTGGCCTCTAGTGATAGAGAGGAGAAAAGTGAAAATATTGGTAGTCCCCCATGTACTAATAGTGTAAGAAACTCAATTCTTGCTGCAACATATGCTACTGTGTTTGTAGAATGAGTATGTAACAGGGACACAGAGGGCTAAGGCATAACTACTTGGGACATCATAGGGAAAAGGGTAGCAAGTTTTTGAGTTCAGTGTGCAATTAAAAGCTAAGAATAATCAGTGACAGTGAATATCTCAGACACCTAATGTGACAATTATTGGGAATTATTCAGACCTGAAGTCTGAATAATTACATAAATGGAATCTTTTTATGAAGTGCAAACTATCCTAGTGCAGAGGACAGATGCAAGGTATAAGAAACCACCTTGCAGATCGCTGAGAATGAGTATAAAAATATAGCAGAAGCATGTTGCGATAAAATCAGAGGTGCCAAATCATAAAATGAGAAGCAGCTAGCCAGGTGTATCAAAATAGCAAAAAATAATGATACTAAGAACAATAGCAGGAATAGGAAAATAAAGAAAAGTGTAGGATCACCATTCAGTGGAGAGCAAAAGATAATTGAGACAGCCAGATGTTTTTGTATCGTTCTCTATTAAAGGTCGTCTATAGGACAGCAGCTATCATAATTGATGCTGTTGCCAAATGGATAAGATCTTAGTCCTGAATAGAGAAGAGACAGGTTAAAGTGTATAAGATAGCTGCTGTCAGAACCATGGTTTTCAAAACTCGTTAAAGGAACATGTAGAGCCGAAATAAACTCAGAACTAGCAGTGGCTATTTTTGAAAATTTGTGCAGGGAAGGTGAAATATTGGAAGACAGTGTATTGTCCTTAGTATAAACAGGAGTTTAGACAGGAGTTATAGCCTCCTAAACTCCAGTTTCTGCAAAAATTCTGGAAAAAATAATCAAACTATTTGCAAGCACTTCGAAGACGACAAGGAAATGAATAACAAACAGCCTGCACAGATTTGTCAGAAAAAATACTGTCTAACTAACACAACTTCTAGACAGAGTAACAGGTGTGGACAGGGAAGAAGCAGTAGATGTCATATCTTGAATTTAGGGAGGTTTTTGACACTGCCTCACATGACTTCTCTATCTATAGGCAAGCTAAGGAAACGTGGTTTAGATGAGTGTAGGTATACAAGTGGCTCAAGAAGCGTACTTAGGGCATACTTATCAATGTCAAAATGGAAGGAGGTACAAAATGAGGTTTGGCAGGGGTCCGCCCTGACCCTGGGTCATAGCAGTGTTTGCTTTAATGAGCTGAATCACAAAGTAGGAAATATATTTACTGAGCTTTCAGACAACAGAAAACTGAGATACTGAGTACATTCAATGATAAGAGTACAATTCAAAATAATCTGACAAGCGGGGGTGATGGCTTGGCAAAAAATGAATGAAATTCTGTAGGGACAACTACAAGATCTTCTTATGGAAAGCTTGTGATGTGCACAAAAAAATGTAATGTGTTCACTATTAGTAGGTTCTTGGCCGACTGCCCTGATGACAGCTTCAAACCTTCTGTCACCTTTCTGCTTTGAGAACTGAAATTATTTTAAAGTGTATAAAACTACAAATGAATAATGAATTTGGATTTGGTGAAAAAGAAGAAAAAAATTGCCAATAGCATAAATAAGAAAATTTATTTGCATGAAATAAGTTTGCCTTGTAAAGAACTCATGTCTAGATACTTTGCAGTGTTTTACTAACATTGCCTCTACTGTACAGACATGCTAACAACAAAAACAAAACAGAGTTTTGGAAGTCACTGCTAATAGTAACTGTGTTGTGGTACCCCAGCCTGGACATTATGCACACATCGACGGCTAACTATGTCAAGCAGAAACAGCAAAAAGACAAGTTTTGTCAGAAACACGGTCTGTGTTTTTCCCAATTATTTCAATAGCTCTTTAAAAACATAATTTCTAAAGTAAACATAACGTACATGTAATGTAAATGTAAGACTCATGTAAACTTGGTTTTTCACTTCTGACTCAGGCAAAGCTCTTATTCAGGTTAATCAAGGTTTTGACTATGTGATTGACTTGTAACAAAAGCACTCTCAACAGCTTTAATACCTGTTCAATTAATCCTCCTTGTTCTCCTTTCTGAATAGGGGCATGAGTGCATGGTTTCACTAGCACTGCAAAAGGAAGTAAAAAGCTTGTTTGTTAGACATGTCCATTGTTGCTTCTGCATGTTCACATTCTTTTCTGACCTTCAGCTCTTCTTCAGAGGTGTTTTTCCCCCCGTTGAATTCTGAGGTCAGTCAGGAGGATCCGATGTGGTTCAAACCACAAAGCCCTCCAAAATCTTCCCCCTGAACACTGGCTCCAACAAGAAGCCCCAGTGTGCTTACTTTCAGGCATAGTCGTATTGTAGGTTCTGAAGTGGAATGGCGTTTGATGACAGTAGAACGAAGATGCAGAGATAATCACCGAAACATTTCTTGTCATCTTCAAGAGTGTCTGGGATGGACCCTTGTGAGGCAGGATGCCAGCAGGGCGGAGCCGTTACTCTTTCTTGGTGTGCTTCATGTCTTACATGTAGTACTTCTAACAAAGTTTTTCGGTGTGCATAATTTCGCATCACACATGGAAAACAGCAAACGTTCTGAGAGGTATTCTACAACGGCATTTTCTCGTCTGACTAATCCCCAAAGAGATTAAATTCACATTGTCTAAATGTCCAAACCTTTGCCACTGCTGCAGTGGAGAGATTTTTGTTGGAAATGGAAATGTAAAATTATTGCTCTGATCTATCCTTTTTGGTGCTATACGTTCCCCATCACAATAACATGTTCTGATTTGCTAATAATAGGATTCCTTCAAAATTGTGTAAGCTGTGTGTTTTATTGGATCCTCAAGTAAGGAAATCATCTACTGTCAATCTTTTTCAGTCTACCTCTGCCTATCTAGTCTGGTTTTGTTTGTTCATTTAAAAGTATAGCCTAACATCTTCCATGAACCCCCTGAGATCCTTAAATCTTTCTGTTGCATGAAGCAATTCAGTTAGACAGAGGCAGTCAATGACACTTTCTTACTTATTATTAATTTGTTACAGGCAAAATTCCATCTCTCTTTTTTTATTATGTTTGTGGTACTATGGACTTTCCCTTTTTTCCTCTTCACTGCACCCCAAAAGCTCACTTCAGCAATATGAAGTGAACCATGCTTCGAGTGTTATTAAGTAATATTCCTTATTACAAAAAAGAACAGGGCTCCTTTTAATGAGTGCTTTAATGCTACCAGTTCATGTCACTATCCAGGGAGCCCCTTTTCTTTTGTTCATAATGAGGAACACCTCATTTGCACTGTCCCCAGATTTTTGGAAGGACAGGAAAAAACCTTCAATTTATTACATCTTAAATGAACTGCTCCCAAAGCAAAAACAAAGAGGGTAGTAAACTAGTGCCTCTGCACTATATAGTTTGTTTTTTATTGAGCTGTATAGTGGTGTTCTGCCTCACCTAAGAAGGGTGAGCATGGCTATAATTACCTCTTGTGAACCCCATTTTCTGATAACCTCACTGGCCTCTACCTCTTCAGGATGCTGAATCTGTCAGTTACGGTATTTTATTTGTTCTTACTGATGGAGCTGTATATGGTTGGAAGCAATGAAGCTCATTTGATATCTCATTTACTTGAAAAAATGGGGCATGCTCCCTGAATTTGAAACAGAAAAAACATTCTAGTTGTTCTGTGAATTCTATTCTACTGTATTTCAGAAATTTTTTCTGTTAATTCTTTTTCCTTATGTTCATCCTAACCTTCTTTTGCTCCATCTGTACTATCAGTTCACTTTGGCAGATATTCTTGCATACTGTAAGAGTTAACTAAAAAGAAAACAGGTTTTAATTGATGAAATCCCAGTTTTAGAAAAAAGGACTTTAAGGTCAAAGTCTTTCTTTGTAAAGTGAATAGAGACAGGCAATAATAGCTGTGTTCTTGGTACAAGATTAAATTCACTGTCTCTTGTGCAAGATGAATTGACATAATGGTGTTATTCCTTGCTTTTCTGACTTAGGAAAAAATGTACTAATTCCTTAAGGTTTTAATATTATTTAACTTCTCTACAGGAATGTTTTGGATAAACATAACAGGGTCTTTGATGTGATAAATTTAAAATAAAATTTGAGGTGTAAGAAGAAGGTTTTATGAAGGTGGTTTTTTTGTTTTTGTGTTTTTTCTTTTGACCTTGGCTTACATATACTTCCTTGCATTCAGAAATGTGGAGCCACCTAAAACATACTTTTCAGCTAGATAGTAGCAATCTAGAACTTTCTGT
Source organism: Fregata magnificens (assembly GCA_013389945.1). Classification (NCBI taxonomy): domain Eukaryota; kingdom Metazoa; phylum Chordata; class Aves; order Suliformes; family Fregatidae; genus Fregata; species Fregata magnificens. Next base: position 149,027 of record WAAD01024282.1, read on the forward strand.
CTAACCTATGGCAAAAAGCAGAAATCAATAATAAATGATCTGGTGTCTTCCTGGTTTTGCTGTGTGTGCAAGCGTGTTTTCTCTGTAGTTCAAAGGTTATAGAAATTATAGTAGACAAATTCCAGCTACAAATAAGACTTCTAGCATTTTGCATGAATTCTTAAAACCTTTTTATTTATTTCCTTTTCTGCAAGAGTCAAGTAAGAGGCTTTTACGTACCAAGTCAAGGGTTTTTTTTAGACTTAAACTTCAGAATATTTTCAATATCTGCAACATTATCTTTTGAATAATAATTACCTCTTATATTAAATTATAAGACAGCAGGATTCAGGATTAGATCTCTGCATATTATTCTAGTGAAGGAAATTATGACAGGGGTCATTTTTTAGAATTATGTAGGAGGGTAAAAGGTCCCAGGCAGCATTAGAAGGGAAGGCGTTTATAATTAAATTGTAATTTAGGCCTATGATTTATAGTTTTCTCAATGAAAAATTTGGTGCTGTAGAGAGATCCTAGGAGGAACTTTAGTGAGATACAACTTAATGAAATAATAAAAAGAAAAATTATTCTGGAATAGACTATGTTTTAGTGGTACCCGTTAGCATGCTACAGTGTAGCTAATGTTCTGTCAGTATTTCCCTTATAAGCTCCGTTTTCCAGGGGTTTATATCTAGGCAGTAAAATTTTGTTTTAGGCTGAAACATGGCATGTAAGGTTTCCAATCAAGAGAATTTTCACTATATATATATATATATTTATATGTATATCTATATAATTAAATAATTTAGCTCATTAAAACTTATGGAAGTATTCTAAAACATACAAGTTGTCAGTTCAAGACAAAGAGTGCTGCTTCTCTTTTTATTGTTATTATTCACACGTTGCAAGAAAACCGGAAGCCTTGTTCTTCTTCATAATTTGTGAAGTCATTAAAGTATGTACGGTAGAAATCTGCTCTGAAATAGCACCCACTCATATGGAAACAGTTCATTTCTATCTAATGTGCAGAGTGTTTTTGAGTTTCTTAGTATTATTCTGTAGAGCAGACAGACATTGGAATTAAAGAAGGACCATTTTTATAGTTATTTTTATTAATTAATAGGCTAAACTCCTCCCTACCATGATGAAGAACGAGTCTACTGTCAGGAAAACATTAATACAGAAAGGTTAAATGACTTGCCAAAGGCAATTGAGGTAGTCAGTGACTGATCTGACAACAGAAGCCATCTCTGACCCAATATCCTCTGGCAGTAAAACTCTGTTGAACTAGTTTATACAGATGGCTAACAGCTCATAGGTGGTTTAAAGCCACCTTTCAGGTTAGGAAGAACTAATTTTCATTAAAAATGACTTTAAGAAAGGGATGTAGGTTCAGACATTGCCTTTTAAACATGATTTGCTTGTGCAAATTCAGCAGCTGTTCCTACAAATTGCTTATTCACCGCCCTGAGTTAAAAAAAAAAAACTTTTTTTTTTTTTTTCTGCAATTCCTCGAATTTTGTATAGTCATAGAAAGTCAATATGCGAGTTTAGTGTGCGGGTTTGAAGATCACCACCTGGATTTTACTACAGTCAAATTAAGGCACTGCATTGAGCCTTCCGATACTGAAATTTTTTGTAGTAACTTCGAATGCAAGTAGGAACCTGATTAAAATAAATGTACTTAAGCACACTCTGAAATAAATAAAACTATTGAAATTGTGCCTAAGCAAAACATGACATTTTCCATACCACAGAAAGATGGGAAACTTATCTTAAAAATAGACTGTATGGAACTTAAAAATACACGGTGACTTTGTCTGACATCACCATATAAAAGGATAAGAGGAATTAATAAAGGTAACCCTCTTCCACTGGAAAGGAAAATAACAATAAATAAAAAGGACAAATAATATATTTGCATCTTTTCCATGTTATCCAGCAGAAATCATTCAACTTTAACCATGTTCAACTAGCATGGCTTAAGCTTCCCGTACTGCAGATTGTAAACTGAAGCTATAATCATTAAACATCAGAGGTTTTTTGTACTCAAATAGCTTCCAAAAAAGTGTTATGTCACAAAGAGCAGGGCATATAAAGAGAGGAGGACAGAAAAGGTGTGTTAGTTCGGTGGAAACAAAAAAGCTGAGGGGGTTGAATAGAAGGCAGTGCTGGAGATAGGAAGTAACTACTTTTCTAAAGATTGATACTATTTGTATTTTAAACATTAACTTAAAAATTATCCCAATATCTATTTATTTAGCATAATGCACAGATTCTTCCCCAAATATCCAAATTTAATGAGAAAACAATAAGCTTTTTAAAGACAGTGTGTTCACATAATGAGTATTTAGGAATGTTAACAAATAATGTGTCTTGGGAAAAAAAAAATCCTTTCTTAATAGCACAAATTATTCTCTGGCTTCTGTGTAAGTAACAGACAGTTTAGAACTTACCTAAATAAAGAAGTTGCATCACAGGCTCTAGCATTTTCAGAGGAACTATTCATAGTTTATTGTGTCAAATTAAAAAAAAAAAAAAAAAAAAAAAGGTTTGCTTTTTCTTTTCCTTTTTCCAAGCTAACCTGAAAAAGGTTAAGACTGATACTTGAAAAAAGAGATATTTCACCTTAAACAAAGAAGAAAACAACAAGGGATATTTACAGAAAAAGATTTTTTTTTTTTGTGGTAATTTTCTGAACCTTGCTTGCAGTATCTGTTGATTATGGAAACACTTGTTTGAAACTAGGCTTTCTTCTCTGTAACTCCTTTCCCTCTCCTTGATCCAGGGGAGAAATCACAAGTGCCTGTGTTTGACTTATCCTTTTGTTTGGCAAGGCGCTGTGATCGTATACCTCATTTAGCATCTTAACATCGTTCTTAGATGAAGAAGCAGCAGCCTTTGTTTAGAAAGAAAGTCTCTTTGATAATTAGAAGTAGCGAGGGATGTAACAAAACCCCAAGAAAATGCGTTACAAAATGTGAATGCATCTTTTATTTCAGCAGAGTGCCATTTCCCACATGGTAAAATCTCCAGGCAAGGCTGTGACCAGCGGCCCACCAAGCTTTGCCCTGTCTCCCCTCACTGAGTGTGTGGTGCGGCGGCCATCGGCCCTGTGGCAGGCCGAGGGCCTGTGTCAGGCTGTGGCCCCTCTTGCAGGCCGAGGGCCCGTGACAGGCCACGGGCCCGTGGCAGGCTGTGGCCCCTCTGGCAGGCCGAGGGCTGTCACAGTGCCCTGCCCTGAGCACCTCAGCTGGAAACTGATGCCGTTCGTTTTTATTTTGGCTCCCTTAACTTACACCACTACATGAGGCCATTTTGGTGCTAGCTGTACTCCCCCCATCTTCCTGTGACCCCCAGCCATGATATTGCTTAAAGGCACATGTATGTGCGGCGTTTTGCTCGCAGGTGAGTCTCTGCGCCGTTGTGGGCCTCGGCTGGGTCCCCAGCTCTTCTGACTGGGGGGCCCGGCCTGGCTCACTCAGAGCCCCCAGGAGGAAGGTTAGGCGGGCCCGGGGGACAAAGGGCCGCAGAGGAACAGTCCGTGGTGGTGGTGGGGAGGCAAATGGCTCCCTGGGCCTCTGGGGGCAGCTGGGGGCTCGGAGTGCTGGGGGGGGCTGCTGTAGGGCACATACCCCAGCCTGCCCCTGGTCACCTCATGGAGAACTTGGTGAATATCAGAATCAAAAGCATTTACATCTAATCTGTTCACAGCAGAAGTCGTAAGGGTGATTCAGTTTTATAAACAAGGAGTTTACTGCTGTGGAGGGCTCCTGCCTTGTGAGTGGTAGAAGTTGAAATTAATATAGCGCACAGCAAAAGGAGTGTGGACTCCATGAGTAAAGCAGATAAATGCCTCTTTAAAATATAGGATTTTTTTTTTGCCTCTGGAAGAAACTGCTGACGTGGTGCTGGTCAAGTCACTTAACACTCGCGCAGACACTGCTAACTGTGCCCACTCCGCAGTCTGGGTGCTCAGCTTTGAGGTGTCGTGTTCGGTTTGCAGAAGTGGTGAAAAATCACAGCTGCAATGGGAGCTAGTAAAAACCATTCTAGAAGCATATTAAATGCTACGAAATGCCATGTGGTTCAAAAAAAAAAAAAATCAGCTCTAAGGTGGCTTAGAGTGGATACCCACAATTAATAGGCATATTTGACCTTAATCTGTCTTCCTGGACAAGTTTAATTATGGCAATTTCTTAACTCCAGCTTGAGCTCTTGTTTTAGAAATGTTAGTGTTCTTTTAACGTGTGGGGTTTTGTATTTAATATCACTGTGTTTTCTAAGGAAAAGCAAAAATTTCCATCTACAAAAATTTACTGGAGTGGAATAGCCCAAGACTTTGGAGATGCTTAAGATTAATTTCTCTTTCTAAATAAATTATTGTTTCTGAGATGAGCTCAAATTGGGGGTGAGAAGGAGGAAATTAGAAATACTGTTTCAAGAGCCAAATTTAAAAGGGAATCTTTTTCGGAATGTTATTGTTCCCTTTGTGATCACAGTCTGTCCTGTCAGGAATCTTTCAGTGTAAAACATTGGGTATGATCTGATGATTAAAAACTGATGATGTACATGTTGATTGACACCAACTTGAGTCCTAGCATTTTTTTAGTCTTTATTATTTGTCTTACATAACTTAAAGATGTAAAGGTTGTAATATCTCTGTGTAATTTGAAATATAAATATTTGAAAATAGAAAATGTGCTAAACCAGTTATATGTATGCATTAGTAGTATATCCCAATATGTGTTATTATTCGTACTAGTAATTTAGAAGAAAAGAAGCTTTATTAGTTACTTTCCTTAGTTAAACTCTATTTGCCTTATCTATCTAACCTATTGCTGTTGGCGCCTAGTTTGATGGCAGCAGCTTTCTTTTCTGTGCCTCAGTCATGGCAGCAGCATTGTGAAGGAGTTTTATTCTGCCCCTGAAGAGCTCCAGACACTGTAACCTGCAAAATTGAACGGAACTAATGACTGATAGGAATAAAGGCTTTAGGTCAACTGTGGTTTTTCTTAGTTGATGATAGGAAGAAATGCTTGATGTACTTTTGCTGTCCTCCTTTGAAAACAAAAGGCCCATGCTAGATTTCCAGAGGAGTTAACTTTAAGAAATCCACTTGTTGTATAAAAATGCATTTCTGATTTCCTGGAAGTTTGGAAGACAAGGTTTGTAAGGAGGTGTTGTATCTCTTATATGACATATGCAATTTTACTATGTTTTTCTCTGTTTGCAAGAAAAAAGCTGAAAATGTGGAATTTTAGACACAAGCAGCAATTTTACATCTCTGTTTTTCATAAATTTGACATCATTTACTCACATGAAATAATTTGAGGTTTGCTATTAAAAAGTGAAAGAAACCACTAGTGCCTTAGATTGAAAACTCTGAAGAAAGTAGTTATGAGGCCTGCTGATGGTGTAGAAAAACTCCTTGGTTATATATATATAAAAAATTAAACTGTTTTCTTCTTTCTTCCTATAGGGCTAGTTTTGTGAGTAGGATTCTAACAGAGCAGGAGAACTCGTTGCTTGAGTGCACTTACTTTAGTTCCACATCTTATCCAACTCTAGGAACTTGAACTTGTCATTATCAGACACAGAAGGTCAATGCATTAGCCATGGTACTAGCTCTTTCATGTGGCCTTTCTGAAGAGGAAAAAACCAGCTTTTAATCTTAGCTTTTATAAAATACTGTGTGTACTGGGATACATCCTAACTTGTCATTTTCTCGTCTGTTTTAGTGCTGGGGGATATCTGGAGATGCTTTATGATGCCACACAGATACACATGTCTGCAAAAGGCCTAATCTGAAGTGAATCTTCTATAAATAATAAACAACAAATAGGTTCCTTTTAGTTATATTAGCCCCAAAATAGGTCATGTAGATTTGTTTTAAATGCAAACTTAACAATAAAGTAAATTCCCTAGGTGGACAACTTGATGTGTTTGTGCAAATTTTCTGGACATAGTACAAAAAAAGCCAACACCTATATTTTACCATTTAAAATATTTATACATTGTCTCTTAAAGTCCTGTGTTTGAAATACTGTTTATAATAAACACCCTACTAGAGAACTAATAGTCACAGTGTAAACACTTGCCATTTGTTACTTAAACACAAAGTAATCTTTATTAACTTTCTTTGTACAGAAACTTAGTGTTTTCCGTTGTTACCAGAAAAGTTGCCACCTTTGTCAGCTTCCTGCCTCCAAATTTTCTTATTTTTCAATATCTACACTAATTTGTGGTGTCCTCAAAACAAACTGATATTAAGTTATCCAACTGACTAGACATATATGCAAGATGTGTCTCTAGCTCAGAATAACTTTCTAGTAGATCATACCTTGTTCTCAGACTTAAGTTGTTCAGTGTGCAAATATATTAATAGTAAAATGATAGCCTAGACTAAACTGGTACGCTTAGTATGTCAGTACTTAAGTTAAATAAAAGAAGGAATTTGCTAAAAAGGAGGAGCAATGAGAAGAAAAGCTAAATGCATGTATTTTCTGTAAAATTGCAGTCTTACACCTCAGGGGAGCAGGCTTTTTCGGCTCATGGTCCACAAGGTCTTGTGGTTCCATGGGCTGCTTCCCAGGAAAGGTGATAAAGAAAGCAAGCCTTGTGTCAGTAGGCTTTCACTCTCTAGGCTGTGTGCCTCCACTGGAAATATTAATATGGTTTTCAAATAAAAAAAAGGCTGAAAAGACTGCCTAGTCAATCCTTTTAATGCTCCCCCTGTATATAAGAACTAATATGTTAAATTCTGTGGGTAACCACAATATAAAGGAAGGCATATCTGAGAAACAGGTAATTTATTGTGGTTGTTTGGAATTAAAATGGCTATGACACCTATTGTAATTTTCACACTATTTCTGCCTAATATAATGGTGTTTGGATTTTAATTGGAGTCTTTAAGTGCTACTATAATACAAATAATACATATAGGATGTCTCAAAGTAGTATTAGACAAAGGTAAAATGCTAAAAATTCTAGTGCCACATTTTCCAGCTTGTGTTCTTCTGTGGAGCTAGCTAGAATCTTAAGTTCTGTGTGTCACCCATTGTAATATACATAATTTCTTCGTCCCTATTCATTTTCATCCCTGAGATGCATTGTAAAAGTGTAAATCCATCACTAGATAATTTTCAGTTCCATTATTTACAAAAATGAATAGTTAAGCAAGTCATTGTTATTAGTGGGATGCTATTGTTGTTTCACAGAGATAGGGACTGCCAAGGTCTTGAATGATGTACACTTGAATGTTCTTTCAAGATACTTGTACCTGTTTCATTTGGGAGGAGTTTCACTCATGTAAAATCAAACAGAAACAATTTTAGTAGCCTCTGAAAAGAGAAGAAGGGAAAATGGATATTAATGAACTATTTAATATTCTGCTATGGGAGGGATGCAGTGATTTTGCTGTTGACACTTTTGCATGGAATTAAAGAGATCTGGTGGTTGTTTTACTTGTCTGTCTTTGTTCCTGAAAGACTTTTCAGTGTCATCAGATTTGGTTTTGTAACCTAAGAGATATTTTACAGTCATGCAGACAGGAAAAAAACGCTTCTTTTTCATGAAATTCATTGGTATTCAGAACATGGTCCCTTAATGAATTAGAAATTTTGGCTAAAGCTTTAATGAGATTTTTATTTCCTGAACTTATGTTGGAAAATGTGTAGGCTCCATGATTCACAATTCTGAACAAGGTGGTTTGTTTTTTTCAAGAATATTTCTGGCTCATTGTTTATTACTCAATATTTTATTGATTTGTGAGTTGAGAAGTTCACAATGAAGGTGGAACAGTTTAGAGCTACAGATCTTTCCTGCATGGTCTGCATTGACATGCTTGCTTGCTACGTTCAGGTAAGCATTTGCAATTCAAGGTTATGCAGACAATACTATGGCAGAAATAATACAGGTAGCCACAAAATTCTTGTCGTAGATGCACCGTTATATCAGATGTCTGCAGGTTATTAGTTCTTATTTGTTAACACCAAATCTTGTTTGCACCTGTCCATATGCTAACACCTACAGCGAAGCCATGTTGGAGGGAGAAGGGCAAGGCAGGGATCCTGGAAGCCTAGCGTCGCAGACTTTGTGAATTGTTGATATTGTGGTGTTCTTTGGGTGTACTTATTTTGTGAAGTGTAATGGCATTGGTAGTAGAGCCTTTACCTCTTTGACGTAGGAGAACCTGTGGAGCCTTTAACAGAGTAATCTATAGAAATGGTTGTCTCCTTTTTTCTGACTCATATCTGTTTTAATTATGCAGTATTAGTCAGTACATGTAAGTTCCCTTTAAGTTTTCAGCTAATGATACTGTAATGTCAGTGGCTTGTATCTGAGCCTGGTGTTTTCAAGAAACTGTGCTGTGAATGTAGACAAGCAGATTTACATACTTGCTGCATAAATGTAACTAGATAACCATTTGTATTTATTTCATGTTTAGTAAAATCTTTCATCATGTGGCTGGTTGTTTCATTGCACATGGACAAGTAATTTGGGAAGCTTTCCACAAGCTGTCATTGAATGGTCTTAGATTTTATAACGTTTCTTGTGTTCCCATACTATGCTACTCACAAAAATCCTCATAACTCAAAAACGTTTGATTCATATGACTTACCACATTTTGATAACTTACATGTGTTCTGGCATGTTAAAAATAATAGGAATATTCAAGTTATCATTGTAGCTTGTCCTTTAATTTACTTAAAATCAAAGTTTTTCAGGGTCACAATGCTTACAGAAATATTTTGGTGTTGACTGAAAAGAAGGTTGTGTCTATATAATCTTAGCAGTTACTGAAAATTTTTGAAAGAACAATTCAGTAGCAATAAGACTTTTTTTGCTGCAGAGCCAGCAAATAGATAATGAACTTGGGGCAGTGTTATGTATGTTTGTATTTAAGTATGAGTGTTAATAGTATGGAGCATTATCTAGTGGTTTTCCTCATTTTCCTCATTCAAAAATAAGAAATTATTTTTGAAGGTATTTTCCACATCATTACAGTGATATGGCTGTTGATGTGGAGAAAAGTTCTTGATCAATGTTCATTTTAAGACACATTAATGAGTGGAAAATTGAATAGTGGTTCACACTCCTGAAGGTATTCTTCTCTTCAGGTGCACAGCTGGAGGGTGATATTGCTTGGGGCACTATTGGTTGCACTGGGTGCGGTGGTATGTGGTGGTAAGCTGTGCTGAAGTCAGGTGTTCCCACTAAGTGGAACTGTAGTATGCTTAGACTCCATCACATTCAGTTGTTTTTCTAATCCAGATGTATCTTATTCAAAAATCACTATCCTAGATTTTCTACTTTTCTCTTGATTCATTTCCCCTTGCTGCGTGAACCCTGTATCTAGCTCCATAGAGACTGCCCCTTGACTTTCCAGTCTTGCTTTCCATATTTCAGTTTTTTTCCTGTTTCCTTTTCCCTCTACCACTTTTGGGGATTAGATTTTCACTTATACTGTGGGTGCCTAATCTATTTAGACTTCTCTGATCCTTTATCCTGGTGCGTTTTGGTTTGTTTGTATTTTCAGACTCATTTTCTGTTGTGTGCAACTCCCTGCTCCGTTTTTGTGTTGGTATCTGCCCAGTGGAAACGCTTCTCATTACAAGTGACCTCCTTCTCCTTCCATATTTTTCTCTTCTTCAGTTCAGTAAGCATCAGAGAAGAATAACAATGTTTTTTACAGCTAAGGTCAGAGGAGTAGGGAAATTCTAGGCATCTAGCCCGGCGCAGAGAGCTCCTCACTCTGGAGCAGCGTGCTATTATGTCAGTTGCAAATGATGTCACTTTTCACTGTTAGAAATAATCTCCGATATTAATTGAGATTGTAATCTAATATAGTTCAATGTTTGGAGATGACAAGATATGTTTGGATTGTTTAAAACTGCAGTACCTGTTTTAGACCATCTTATCTTGCAAACCCTGCAATCTGTTCTCAGCTTTTTAAAAAGGAAATATAATGTGTCTGCTTACTGCTTGAAGCTTCTTTTCCTCTGCAAAGCCTTTTCCAGAGAGAAGAAATTTACTGACTGGATATTTCAATTCTTATTAATATCTGTGTATTTTAATTTTTGGGCCCAGAAATCTAAGGAATCTGTGAAAACTGTCCATGTACCCCTATTCTGTCTATTTGACGTGGGCAATTTTAAGATGTGACAGATGTTTGAAAGGTAAAACACTTTTTTTTGGTGATTAGTTTTGCCCTGATTGGCAGATTTAAAAATAAAATTAAAATATTGTTTTGACACACAAAAGGAAGAGAATCCTATAATCTATATTTAGTGCCTCTTTCATACGATTTATAATGATTGACTCTTGGGCCTTATCTTTCTGAAAATATTAACTGGTGCTTTCTTCAAAGGTGTTCTTCCATCTGCAGCTTTTGTTACCATTTGGTTCGTGTTTTTCAATCTCTGTATCAATGGATTAAGGAGTAGAAAGAAGGGGTCTGTTTGCTTGGTAGCTTGCCGTTGTTTTTTCCATGCAGAAATATAGGTTACAGAAGTAACTTGGGCTGATTTGGCTTTTACATGAGGGCAGGAACACAAAGAGTTTGGAGACCAGCACTCTGTATGGCCATGCCCACAGTGTCTTTTGAGTGTAAACTCAAAACTAGGGTGAGCACAAACCCCCCTTGTGTTCATAGTCTAATCTGAGGTGAGTTTGGCTTTGGCCATACGAAAGGAGGGGACACCTGAGTCTGCAAGGCTGAAGTCAGCTCCTCATGTCCCTTTAGACTGCCTGGCTGTGGTCATGGCACTGCTTCTCCAGCCAGGTCTCCTGTCCCATATCACAGATTGCTTTGTAGCAATGTCACCTTCCTGTCATCGAGCAGAGCAGGTAGCTGTGCTCTACCCTATGGCGTGGGGAATTTGTGTGCCAAACAGCTGTGAGGTGGCTGAAGACACCTGAGTTGCCGGCTCTGACTGTGCTGCAATGCAGATGCCTGCCCACCACGTCCCCCAGGCCGTGGCTGGGTGCTGGAGGAAGGGGAAGGGTGGGCGGGTGGCGATGGCCTGCTGTTTTGTCAAGTGGGGGCCCAGGATGTGCAGAGAGGCACAGGAGGTGACAGTAGGTTAACACCACATGCATACAATATTGCTGCTGTCCAAATGTTCTGATATTGTATGCATTTGAGATGCCAGTATTAGCATGATACCAATATATACCAGTGTGGAACCAAACCAGTACTGTTGCAACCTCTCTCATAACATACCTTTACTTTTAGATTAGAAAGGAAGACCACAGGAGATTTTCTTGTTGGGCAAATGGACAAGAAAAAATTCTGTGTGTTCACATCCAACCCCTGCTAAATTTGTGTTTTTCATTTGTTTGTGCTAGCTACTTTCTGGATTTATCCTGAACGAGAAGTGGAATTACTGAATCAATGCCCAGGAAGTGAGTATCCTGTGTTACATACCACAGTCCAGAAGTCCTTCATATATGGTGAGAAAACCTCTTTATTTCCAAGCTGAGTTCCAAGTGCAAGTATTCAGTATTATTTCAATTAATTTTATGTAAAAGCTGTCCATCTTTCAGCTTTCAGTCTAACAGTCTGAAGGTATATGACTTGTGGCCACAGTGTGAGTTTAAGGCTTTAGCACGTAGGTTACTGAACTATGTATTTTCAGAACATAGCTCTACATTTGAGCATTTAAAGACCATACCAACAATAATAACTTTAGCAATAATGATAATCTTCATAATTGTTTCCGGGGCAGTTGCAGCAGTAAGTGATCTGCCTGTGTTAATGGCCACAGAATATGCAGGTGATCTCTGCCTGAATATGCATTTTTGCAAGGAGGAGCTTTGTTCCAGACTCTTACACTGTCCTGGGAGAGTAATTTCTGAAAATATGATATAAATGCAAATCTGTGTTTAAAAATATTGAAACAACTGTGTGCATTAGCTGGTTGCTTGCTATGGTATATTGTTTCCGCAGTAAGTTTGCTGATGATGTAGACAGTATAATTTTATTTTGATGTATTCAAATACAATATGCAATATTATTTATGCGAATATAAGAATTTTTTTTCTTCATGATCTAGTACTAAGTATGCTTTGCTTACCTGTCATCAGTGCTACGGTGGTCTACTTGCGCAGTTGAATTTTGGCCAAAATAACTTCGAGTGGGGGGTGGGAAAGAAGGCTTCTCTTCACTTTGTACTAATAGTATAGACAGGTTTGTGGAATCACTGCAGCAAGTTTTAAATGATGTATGAAATGAAAAATTCCTGTCTGATGCACAGAGCGAGTACAGCCACTGCTGTCTCTGAAATCGCTGCTGTGAGAGGCTATTTGTTCTAATACTATTTCAGACATGCCAACTTTTAATTTTTTAAAAAACTCTTCTGCTGTTATGTGAAAGACATAAGTCTCTCACAGAAACAAAAATTTGTTAGAAAAATCTTTTAAGATGCTGCATCAATAAATATCCTAAGGAAGTTTTCTAGGTTTTTGTATGTTTTTGTTTGAGCCTAAGCAGCATTACTTTACGGTATGACATATGGATATGATGGTGGTGGTGAGAATGCTTTGAACTTTCCTAAAGTGAGCATTTTAAAAGTTGAATGATAGGATTCAAGATCAGGAGTCCAGTGAAGTAGTTTGTTTGAGAGGTATAGTGGGGAATCAGGAGTTCAAGTTTTGTGGGGTGTGTCATGTATTTGCATGGTTGATACAGAGTAGGAACTCTTGGGCAGTGATGGAGACAGAACCTTCTTTTTCAGTTTTCCTTCTTAGTCACCCAAACTTTTTTCCTGCGCTTAATGACCTATGGCTCCCGTGGGGAAAAATGAGATTATTTCACTTAAAGCATACATACAAGAATCCAAAGTAACATTGTCCTGGTTAGTTAAACATTTCTATTTCATAGCATTTGAGTTTGATATGTCTGTGTCATTCTGAAAATGTAGTTTTGAAATTTTATTTAAGGAATGTGTGCATAGGTAACTACATACATGTAAATATACAGAATTATGTGTGTATAGTGTAAGAACAGAGTGTAAGAAATATGTCTATATAAGAGGGCATTGTGGCTAATAGAAGTATTTGGTATATTCAGAAAGAGACAGCTTGGAGTTACTTAGCTTGAAGAAATGTTTTCTCGTAAATTCCTAGAGTCAAAAAAGCAAATGCTGCCTCGGCTTTTTCTTCTGAAAACATCAGCTGCTTCTTTTTAAAATGTGTGTTACCCTTACCTCCCAGCTACATCTATTTGTTATAGGCTTGTGGTTACAGTAGAAACTATATATTAATTAACTTTTTAAATCTAAATTTTAAAAATCCAATAAAATTATTGAAAAACCGTGAGAAATTATAATCTAGGGGAGTCAGTTAGTGTCAGGGTCTTTTCTCTAGTGACCTTACTGTCCTATTGCTAAGTCTGTTTGTTCTCATCTTTCCTATGCAATATTTCAGATAACTGTGAAAGTGTATGAAAAACCTGCTACGCTTCTCTCTTTCACAAAGCTTATCTGTGGCAGAAAATCTAAAAAAATGGCTCTGATAGGACATCCATGTCAAACACATATCAAATGCAGTTGTTTTCTTAAAGGCAAAAAAAAGAGAATCATAATGAATAACATTTTGTCGTATGAAAACACCCCACCCCACCCCCAAATCTTGAAAAAGGGTTTCTGTATCATTTATGATTCATAAGTGGATCAGTGTTATTAAAATCCACAGGAGCCCTCTGTTCATTTAGTCAGTCAAAGAGCTCTGCCCATCAGTCACTGTTTTATGCAGGAGCATCCTTCTGCAGATTTCAACTGTTTTTTCAATAACTCCTTGGTGTAAAAAAAATCAACTAATTATGCCACCGAAGTGCAAAGATGATTAACTCTAGAAGATTTTTGCATCTTAGTTTTATAGACCTCCCAAAAGTGATCTCTCAAGCACAGGAAGCAAGTTACAGTACCCTTTCTGCATGGAGTATTTGCATACGTATGTCTCCAAACCTCTTATCATATAATTTTGTTGTGGTTTTAAATTGCTAGTGGTCAGGATTTTTTACATTAATATTGAAAACAATTAATACTGGAAGAAAAATAATTTCTAAATTGTGCTATCAGGTTTCTTAGAAAGGAGAAAATAGTGTCTGAAGAAATTGAAAGCACTTTCATAAATCTTGCTTCATTATTTATCTTAAATTTTATTTTAGTATTTTCACATTATGTTTCTGTTCTCTAAAAACACATACTTCCTAACAGCTTTCCTGTTCTGCTATGCTCATGCAAGCAACCCTTTAGTGGTTAGAAAGAAAAAAGATTATAAGAAGGGGACAGCATGTAGATGGGTTTTAAAGCCAGCATCTAATTTGTTTGTTTTCACCATAGTTAGTATTGCCCTTTTCTTAGTTTCTCAATATTGTTTCTTTCATTCAGTATCTGGGACTTCAGAACTGCCTGACTTATCCATCTAGTCGGATGTCCCATCTCCCGTGCTATCCTGTCAGAGCAGGAGTGCAAAACTCCATGAAGTGAGGAACAAAAACCTAAATTCACTAGCGTTGGATCATACTTTCATCTTACCAATGCTTTTTATGCCCTCCTTTCTCCAGGTCTCCCAAACCATGATCCCAGTCTGCGCTTCTGGTATTTCCTTCTCCTCTGTCACACACACCTGAACTCCCTGCTGCAGTTCCCACGCGTGCAAGCCCGTGCTCTGGCTCTCCAGCTCTCTGTGTTGTTCAGCTCTGCTACTTGGCTGAGGATCAGGTTCAGAAACCTTTGTAGGCACTGTGGAACAACCCACTGCTGTTAGGTAGCCTGTTGTCGCTGCGTCAGCAGGAGCGGGTTGTTCAGAGAGCTGGCTGCCGATCACCTGCTACGTGGTGAATACCGCTGCTGGAACGGGTCAGGGGAACTGTTTACCAGGAATCAGCTTTTACAAACTGCAGTTACTGTATGTTTGGCTATGGTCACATACCTGCCATTTGGCTGGGGCATAGCAGTCAGTCTGACAGCTGATTCTTGGTGAGTACTTCTTTGCAGTGTCTGCTTAGCTCAGAGTGAGCAGTCACAGAGAAGTGGCCACTGCACATAGCTTAGTAACAGCAGGGAGCAAGAGCTTGTCTGCTCAGTGTTCCTGATATCTTCAGTCTCTCCAGCTCTTTCCCCTTCCTCCAGGAGTTTATAACTCTTTCATTCTTATAATGCTCTTTTCCTCGGACCTGCCTTTTCCCAAACTCCTTCGGTCATCACTTGAAAAAGAGTTCTTGTACCCAGAGTGCCTGTAGGTAGCCCATTGCATGATGGCCAAGATGGGTGGTTGTAAGCCTCTGTAGTCATCTTGCCGCTTCTCAATAAAGCTGTCACTGCTTAGTGAGGAAAAACCAGAGCACCAGACAGAGAAGAGTTTTGTCCTCCTCTTGTTCTCTTTTCTTTGAGTTGTCTTGGGTCAAATTACTGAATTTCTTTGTGTCTTGGTCTTACTCTTTGTTTTAAAGTGTTTTGAAATCTGTAGAGGGCAATTACTCTTTTTTAAATTATTGGTTATTGTTTCAAGTATTTGTTAGCGTACTAAAACATGGTTTGTTCTTATGACAAAACTGTTCTTCATTCCAGATTATAATTTTCTTTTGGCCTTGAAAGTTGAAAATGAAGGTGCTGCCTTTATGTTGATTTAGTGTAGATAACGTTTTTTTATATGTTATTACAAATATTAATTAGGCTTTGCTTTACTGGAAATTGATGATTTTGGAATGCAGATGCTGCAGAAAAAAGAAATAAGGGGTAAAGTGATAGTTGCATGGCAATTATATAGTAGAATGTGATAAAATAAGAAGGAATAGCATGAATAAAACAGATAATCAACCATTTTTTTACTAAAATTGTTTGGCACAAAAAAAGCTTCTGCTTGGTTCCTGCAGAGCATTTAATACTGAATCCTGAACTGGTTTTGACCAAATTTGGGTGTGGATACTAGTATCTGAAAACCTAATAGAAATAGCACTAGGAATTGTGACTTAAATTTCTAGCATGAAAAAAAGTACTGCTTATAAAGGAAAAAGTTTTTATTCTCTGTGATAGCCCATAGATTGCTTCATCTTACTGTCATTTGGCTGAGCTGCTTAGCAGATGCTTCAGAGCTGCTCATGGCAAAACCCAAATCCTTACATTTGTTTTAAATGAAATGGAAGAAAAGAAGTAGTCTACTACTTAATTTCTGCTTTATTTCAAAATAGCAAAAATTTGGAAATTAACATAATTTATTGGTGAAATGGACTGATGAATTTAAGAACTTGAGTGTTGGAAAGTCAGGAAGTGTGTTGTAAGTCAAAGGCAGAAATGCTACCTTGAAATTGCATTCGAAGCAGAAGGGAAGAACCTGCAGGAACGGGCTGTCAACCTACTTGTAAAAGAAGCCCTTTCAAAAAGACCGTGCTTGCACACACGCCACCACCCCCCAAGACAGAGTAATGGGAAGTCAATAAATAATGGGAAACTTGTCAGCACAGACAAGTTACAAATTGTAGTAATCAAGTGGAACAAAATCATCATTACAAAAAAAAAAAAAAAAAAAAAAAAGGAAAAGTAACTAGTTCAAGATTCTATAGTCTCATAACTGAAAAGAGAAGAACTAGCAGAGTGTTAGGATGGGCTTAAGGACAGCTCAGGCTGGTTCAAAACTTCTCCGGTACCAAAAGGGTTAATGTGCTTTAAGTTAGATGGTAGCGTCCATCCAAAAATGTTGAAAGGACTGCCACATAGAGCTGTATGTTCTGTATTACAGACTGATTTTCTCTAATATAAGAAAGAAGAAAACTGTGGCAACATGGAGGAAAGAATTAAAGACAGGAAACAATGGAAAAAGGAATAAAATGAACTTGCCAAAGATTGACTGTTCCAGAAACATTTAGTGTCTTCCTTTAATACAAAAAAATATTATTAGTACAAAGTGCTGCAAGCCTACCCTTTCTTGAGTCCTGTAGAGCAACTGATACAATGACACCATGGAAAATATTTATTTCAAAAGTAGAGGATTGTTTGTAAGAAGTGTAGTGCAAATAAAAGAGGTTTTGTGTGCTGAAAATGAATTTATCAGACTGGATGGAAGTTACTTGTTCCTCAAAGATCAACCTTTTTTTATACGACTTATCTGTAACTCTTCTATAAAAATCATACATGGGTTACTGAAATTGGGCTGAAGACCCAATGCTGAGAGATGCTGTTAATAGAGTGAAAGTTTGGGACATTAAACAGGAAGAACTGGATGACTTCGAAGAAGTAATGAAAATAAGGTGAAATCTAATAGATTCTAGTAAGAATAGCTTTTGCTGTTAGCTGTAAGTATAGCATTTGCTAGGGATGAGGGTGTGTTAGCTGCCAACAATACGACTGTGCCACCAACATGAGGTGTTAGTGAAAAAGCCAAGTGCAACCCTAGGACACATGAAGGAAAAAGTAATTCCAGAGAGGTTAGCAAAATACTAGTGCTGTTGTAACAGCAACTGGAAAGAGCTCATCTATTTACAGAGGAAAAATGTAGCAATGTGAAATCAGGACCATCTTTTAGTTGGAGAATAGCGCACAGGGGATCTCTATATCTAATAATTTCTCAGGACTGTAACAATTAACATTGAGTCAAGACTTTCTTTTTCTTTAACAAGGAAAGTAGAGTAGGTCATTTCTCCTAATGGCGCCCTCTGAATGTGTTCGATATAAATGATTTGGTAATCTGACAAATAGGAAGCATAACATGAATTATAAGGTTACTTTTTTTCCTCATGAAATGTGTTAGAGATACTATGACACTGGTAGCAGGTGGAAGAAGAAAACAGTTCTTGAACTCTTTACTAAATTGATATATTAATTGGAATGACTTTTCCAAAAAAGAAAGAAGAGTCCCATTTTGCTTGGACTCTATCTTTCCTATTTTCCTTTTTCAGAAATAGAAGATTAGGAGGTGTCTGCACCAATGTGATAAAATGTTCCCGCGAAATTGTACTGTATTTTCGCCTTGAGTTGCTGGCGAAATGAAGTTGTTCGCTTTCAGTGCTGCTTTGTTTTTGACCCCTTTTTGTGAATTCTCTGAGGAAAGAAACATATTCCCATCTTTTATAGTAATCAAATTTATCTGGCATCTCTCAGCCTCTTGCATTACTTATGCTACAGTTGGCCAGCCTTGGGAAGGCTTTAGCAGGTTTATTTATTTATTGTTCTAAAGTGAAGGTTTTTGACTTGAGGTCCCCATATGATCCTAGGGGATTTTAAGAGAAAAACTGAAAGTGCTTTCTGCCATTATTTTGATATAGTTATTTTCTGTGAAACTATTAAAAAAACCTCACACACCATCGAAAACCTAAACAAAAACCCCACGTGTCCAGACTCCCAAAGAAACCTTCAGCTATTGAGAGAAGAAGAAACTTCGTTATCTTAGTTGTGTTGGAAATGTTCTCATTTTGTGGTGAGAAGGTCAGTGACGCTGATGTCATTGCATTTAGTTTCAGTGAGAATTTCAGTTTCATAATTGTCCGTATGTGCTAATGAAATTTCTTAAACATGTCTAATAGCTTTTAATGTCCCTGTGTTTAGTAAATTGCACCACAACCTGTAAATATTAGCTATCTGGGGCTAGTTGCTATGAGACTAGAAACACCCTTAAGTCTTACTGAAGGGAGGGGGTATGGGCAGTTACATTCCAGTGGAACCAGGCAGCTTTTGTGGTTCATGTATTCAGTATTTTGCTCTCAAGCCTTGTGAAAAATAGCACTTGTACGTTCATGAAACATAGATGAAAATTCAGCATAAACAAAACTGGCCCTTGTCCTGTTGGTTGATGGCATCTGTGGGAAGCAAACTGCATTTTTGTGAGAATGATCTACAGTGAGGCATACATAGTAAATATGCATATATATCTATATATTAGATGTGTAATCAGCAAGTAGTCTTTTCTCTCTCCCCTTCTCAGTCAAACTGGACATGACGCAAAACATCCTGGAACAAATGACTTAACAAAATTTCAAGCTTCTTACAGGCTCGGAGTTTACAACTGGCTAATATTTTGTTAACATGTTTTGCTTTTTGAAATGTCTTTGAAAACAAGGAAACAAATACATTTCTAGCTGAGTTTATTTTCAGTAAGTGAAGTAAGCTTGAACATCAAGATTTGAATGTATAAAACAGAAACACTGAAGGTGCCCTGTGGCATACAAAAAAGATTAAATGAAATCAAAGCGCTAATATAGAGATGGGTAGTTTTCTATTTAAAGGTAAAACATTGTTTTTGCTGTGGTGCACTTGAAGCTTGAGTCTGCTGAAAACAGCCAGTGGGGAAAGAAGCAGAAAGGAATTGACAGTGTTACAGCGGGAAGAACTGTGTGTGCTGCAGAAACTGGGTTTTATTGGCTGCTGCTTGCCATAGAGGTTCCGCAGAAGGTGTGAGATACGCTACAATTAGATATTTTGATTAGTCCCGAAAAGCATAGTTTGTTCAGTAATTTGATGTTATTGTAAATATTATTTCTAGAAATACATAAGCATGCATCCTATTTCAAATATTTTGCCTCTTTTCCAAGGGGCTTTCCTAAGGTACTGCTTTTGCACGCTGTACAATAAACAGGACATTTTCAGTCATCACAACTTTGATCTTAATGTTAACTAGATTTAAAAACAAACACAGCTTGTATAAGAAGGCTCAGATGTTTAACTCATCTTTGGAATATTTTTGAAGATGTACCCCACAGTATTGACTGTTACAATCTTGGGCAAAAAAGGGAGCAACCTCTATTATAAAACACAGGGATCACTTAGAAAGCATATTGCAATAATAAGTTGAAATGAAAACTGAAGACAGGAAACTCAAATTTAAGACAGTCAATCAGAAAGTCAGTGTGAAGAGTATCACTAGAGATCTGAGAATAGTGCATTAATGTTAGTCTTCTGCTTCCTCCAGTGTAGTATCACCTTAATTTTTTTTTTGTGGTTTAAAATAGATCCTACAGGCTATTCTTTAAATGAGGTTTAGACAGAGGGAAATTAGCGCAAGGCAAAGAAAAGCAAAGAAAGGTAATGCTACACAAAAATAAGATTTTTTTCTTGAATATACTTTGTCTTTTTCTGAAAACCCATTTCTTTTAGTAGAATGCCTATTGACCACATTCAACTTTGTCACAGCTTC
>WAAD01024284.1:0-17436 GCA_013389945.1 Fregata magnificens
GGGAGGAAGGATGGGACCACCTGCCCGTGGGGTGGGCTGGACCACCTATAAGGGGTGGGCTGGACCACCTATAAGGGGTGCTGGATGACTTTTTGGGGAGGGGGAGGTCAATGGGGGGGGTGACAGGGATGAGGGGGGGGTCTCCTTGCTGCCGGCACCCCCCTTCTGACGGCTCCCCTCCCCTAGGAGCGAGGCGGCAACAACTCCTTCACCCATGAAGCCCTCACGCTTAAGTACAAACTGGACAACCAGTTCGAGCTGGTGTTTGTGGTAAGCGACCTGCCCCGGCCCCCCGGGACAGCGGGTTGGCCCGAAACCCCCAGGGAGGGGGATTGCCCCAGAAAAGGGGTGTTCAGGCGTGGTTTGGTGGGGAAAACAAAGCCTTCCTGAAGGGGTGAGGCAATTCCGCTGCCTTCCCTAAAAGCTGACGGAGAGCAGCGGCTGACCCGGCGAGGAGGTTTCGTCGATGCCGCTTGGGAAAAGAGGCAGCTCGTGCATTGATAACGGGAAGGTTTTTCCCGGCCTGGCGCGTTCTTCCTCCTCCCCGTGCCAGCAGCTGCCCGTGTCGACGTGGGGAAACCGGAGCTGGTGCCGGCTGGGAAATGGCACGATGGGGATGGCCGAGCCGTACGTTAGGAAAAACCATCCTCAAGTTAGCGCTGGTCCGGTCTGAAAACAGGGAGAACAATATCAGCTCGTTGCGGCTTAAGCAAAGGGATGCTTTAACTCCGTACAGCTTTAGCTCGACTCCCAGAATTGGGTTAGCTCCTCTGGCTCGGGGATTTTGGCGGGGTACGATGTGGGTCTCGTCGTTCCTGGCTCTGGAGGGGCCTTGGGGAGTCGAGTGCCGATCCCGGCGCAGCCAGGCTCCCCGCTGCTGCACGCTTCCTCCCGGGGGAGCTCGGTGGACTTGGTGGGTGGACGTGGGTGTCTCTCGGTCGTACACCACTGCGGTGGCAGTTTATTTTAATCATCTCATGAAACCTCAAACTGGACAGGCTGCGACTTCCTAGTAAAACTTTTTACTTTGACCAGATGTATTTAAACAAAGCCAGGAACGTGTCGTCCCCTTCGCTTTACAAAATATTTTAATGCTTTCCCTTTCAGTCTCCCCATACCTTATCTCGATAAATCCACACAACCTTTGCTGCGTACCTAAAGATAAGCAAAAAGCTTTCTGGTCTTCCGCTGCACGTCTTTGTTGCTGTGAAACAGTCAACCCGTTTTTATCAGTGTCGCCTTTTAAAGCGAAGCTCTGGGTTGTGCCATTTTTTTTCTGTTTCTTTTTTTTTGAGAGCATATTAAAAGCTCAGGAGGTCAGATTAGGAAACGTAGCCTGAAGCCTGCCGAAACTAAAGAACTGCGTATTAAACAGAGAGGTTTTCACTTTGTTACCCGCTAGATGCTGCAATTGAATTAGCTGGAAGAGCAACGTCTTTTCGGTGTGCTGCTTTGCAGGTGGGGTTTCAGAAGATCTTGACTCTAACCTACGTCGACAAGTTGATAGATGACGTTCATAAGGAGTTCAGAGACAAGTATCGCAACGAGTTCCAGCAGAAAGGCACCCTGGGCCTCCTAAATGGCACCTTTGATTTTAAAGATGACTTCATGCGCCTCCTCCGGTAGCGGAGCCTGTTTTTTTTTTTCTCTTAAGTTTCCATTTAGAGTGGAGACAGATGGGGCGGTGTTGGGGGGGAGCAGAGCTGAAATTCAGGCTAACGGGCCACCTCCCCACAGGGATGCAGAGGAGAGCAGTAAAGTCCGAGCTCCCACGGTAATGAAGACGTTTGAGCAGTCTCTCAAGTCCCAGAAGACTGTCAAGTGTATGATAGAAACCCGAGGGGAGAAACCAAAGGAGAAGGAGAAAGTCAAGAACAAGAAGAACAAAGGTTCCAAAAAAGAGGGTGAGTTTATGGGAAGGATGTATGGGGGGGAATAAATATTCCAGAGCTCTGTGTCCCAGCCTAAGCTTTCCCAGTCCTCTCGTAGCACCCAAACACTGGTCTGAGCTCGCATCGGGGCTCTTTCTGTCAGGAACTGAAGCCGTCGCAGCGCCAGGTAAAGCATCTGCGGGTGACAAGCAGCCCTCTGCCACCGGGGACAGGGAGGAACTGACCAAGGATGAAATCCTGCAAAAGAACCGGGAGGAATTCTTCAAGAGACACATGAAAGCAGGGGAGAAGTCCAGGTGGGGAACGAGGACACGGTCAGTCCGCCTGTGCTTCAGACCAGCTGGTGCTCCTGGGCTATGGCTGAGCCCCTCCCTATCCTTCAGTGACTCCTGAAAGTCAGATCTTGCTTTCCTGGATCTTATTTCCCTTTTCCTTATTTCCCTGCTTGCTGGAAAGACTGGGAAAGGGTGTGCTCAGGGTCCTGGAGGGGTAGTAGAGCTTGATCCCTTCCCTGGGAGACCCAGAAACCCCGCCTGTGCTTGGGGGAGGCCCAGACCTCTTTTTGGTGAGGCTTCCCTGCCATGAGCAAAGGGCAGCGGCACATCGATGCCTGGCTCGAGGTAAAGTGGGTTGATGCAGGGTTAAAGTTCCAGTAAACAAACCCTGGAGAGTGAATCAGCCAGGTTTAGCCTTGATTTCTGCCTTTGTGGGTAATCCGGGCTTTTAATTTTCACAGTTTCTAAGGAAGCAATCACTGCTGCTTCCCTGCGCTGAACAAAACATGTTTCTGGTCTTTATTTCAGCAAATCTCCAAAGCCTGAGGCACAGAAGGAGAAGGGGAAGAAGCCCCGAGTGTGGGATCTGGGGAACTCTAATGCCAAAGTACTCGATTACAGTAACTCTGCTACCAACGGAAACGCGGAGGCTTGTCCCGTGGAGGAATTTGACCCTGATACAGTAAGGAAAAGTCAGGTCACTATGTCCGCTTTAGCGTGTTGTTCTGGGATCAGCTGGGCGTTGCAAACCCAGCCTGGTCTGCGCGGCTGGCTGAGAAAAGGGGATCGCAGCACCCAGCCCCTAAAGCTGCTGCCCGAAGGATATTTTCTCCAGTCGCGGCAGCTGCAAACGGCGCTAGATGGGGTCAAGCCGCTGAGCCCTTGTGGCAAAGATCTCTGCAGAGCTGCCTCTGCTGCTAAAGATAACTTTTGTCGCTGCCCGTGACAGTGAAAGTGGGCAGGGGGAGATGATGGTGAGCGGTTGCGGATTTTCAGGGTGTGTCTTTTCCCCCCGCCCTTCGCAGGCCCTGGGGGATCGGAATAGGGAGCCCGGCCGCCTCTACGACCTTGAGTACGAAAGCGACGACGAAGCCGAAGAGGAGAAGGTTATTCAGAACCCTTTGAAATGCAGGTAGAGGCTCCCGCAGCCCCCGCTTGTCACACGCTGCTTGATTTCTCTCCCGTAACTCCTCTTCCAGTCTAACCGGTAATGCAGTGCGAACGAATTGGTGTGTTTATGAGCTCCGTGGTGGGCTCTTCTTGCATCTGGCTGTCGCGTGCCCTGTGCAACTCGCTCCTCGAACCTAAAGGTAACTCCTCTGCTTCTCTGCAGCACAAAGAAGGGTGGCCTGGGGGGCATGTTTGGCATGCTGAAAGGCCTGGTGGGCTCCAAGAGCTTGACGAGGGAGGACATGGACCCCGTACTGGAGAAGATGAAGGATCACTTGATCGGTACGTCTGGATCCGCTGTCAGTGGGTTAGTTTGAGGTGATTCCCTGCGCTCCGTGGGGCGGGCCCCGGTGTGGGGTAGCACCCGTGGTTTAGGATGTGCTTGCCCACAGGAACCGTGGTGGGTTTGTGTCTTGCCTCTGGTGAGCCCTCCACAGCGCATCCAAAGGGGGGGCAATGGTCTAGTCTGGTGGGGATCCCGCACGCTGACTCCATTCTTCCCTTGACGCTGACGTCCGGCGCGTGCAACCTTCTCAGCAGCGCTAACTCCCCTCTCTCTATCTCTTTCTCCAAGCAAAAAACGTGGCAGCTGAGATTGCAGTGCAGCTCTGTGAATCGGTGGCTAAGAAACTGGAAGGGAAGGTGATGGGAACATTCACCAGTAAGTGGCCATGTGGTGTCCTGCTTGCGGTTTGGGGCTCGGGAGCATTCCCCAGGCGTGACAGGTTCTCTTTCCATCTCCTCCTTCCCAGCGGTGACCTCGACGGTGAAGCAGGCCCTGCAGGAGGCTCTCGTGCAGATCCTGCAGCCCCAGCGCCGTGTGGACGTCCTCCGTGATGTCATGGATGCCCAGCGCCATCGCCGACCCTACGTGGTCACTTTCTGTGGCGTCAACGGCGTTGGGAAGTCCACCAACCTGGCCAAGGTAGGACGTGGTCCTCCTGGCTCTCTGAGACAGGTGCTGAGGTCGGGCTGTGGCCGCTAACGGGCATTTTTTGATCTGTTGCCACCTACAGATCTCGTTCTGGCTCATCGAGAATGGTTTCAGCGTCCTTATCGCTGCCTGCGACACCTTCCGTGCGGGAGCGGTGGAGCAGCTCCGCACCCACACCCGTCGCCTCAATGCCCTGCACCCTCCGGAGAGCCACGGCGGGCGGACCATGGTGCAGCTCTACGAGAAGGGCTACGGCAAGGACGCCGCGGGGATTGCCATGGAGGCCATTTCTTACGGTAGGTGGAAAACCGGTGGCGGGAGATGCTCTTTCGGGGGAGCGTCCCGCTTAACATCGCTTCCTTGTCTCCCCAGCTCGGAACCAGGGCTTTGACGTGGTTCTGGTGGACACAGCGGGCCGCATGCAGGACAACGCTCCCTTGATGACAGCGCTGGCCAAACTCATTGCCGTCAACGCTCCCGACCTCGTCCTGTTTGTTGGGGAAGCGCTGGTGGGAAATGAGGCCGTGGATCAGCTGGTGAGTGTCGAAGCTTTGTTTCCTGAAAGATTGAGGGGGGGAACACCCATTTCTTTAGGTTTTTATCGGAGATTTGGACAGCGGCAGCACCACAACTGCGTTTCTCTGCTCTATTCCCTTCCTCAGGTCAAGTTCAACAAGGCCCTGGCTGATCACTCCATGGCCCAGACACCGCGGCTCATCGACGGGATTGTCCTCACCAAGTTTGATACCATCGATGACAAGGTAAGCAGGCCGTCGAGACGGCTCCGCGCAGAGCTTCCCGCTGGTGACCAGAACGGGAAGAGATGGGAATTGTCGAACACTTCCACGCTATCCTGGACACTGTCCCCTGCCTTCCTCTTGCATTTAAGCCATTTAAGCAAAATTTAGTGGTCTGATTTCTCTGCATGTGGAAAACGGGGCCCTGAGGTCTCTTGGTTTATACGCGTTACCGCAGCGGGGCGTATAGGGACCGTAAAGATCCGAGAAGTAGGAGGAGGCTGAATATTTGACAAGCTCTTTGGTGTGTTCCCCCGAGGAGCTGGCACTGGATTTGCAGGCTAACGGTGCTCGTTGTCCTCGGCAGGTCGGCGCCGCCATCTCCATGACCTACATCACGAGCAAGCCCATCGTTTTCGTTGGTACCGGACAAACTTACTGTGATCTGCGAAGCCTTAACGCCAAGGCTGTGGTCGCAGCGCTCATGAAGGCCTAAAAACCACCAAATCGCTGTTTGCAGATGTCCGAGAAGAACATGCTTTACCCTGTTACTGACTAGTCTTTCCCGTGTAGTGCAGAACAGAATGAAGGGCTACAGCGTGAGGGGTATTTTTTTTTTTTTTTGGATAAAACCCCTTTTATCCAGTAAAAAGCCCTTTCCCTGGCTTCCTTCATTCTGTTTTAAGTGACGCAGGCTCCCTCGCGGGGAGGCTGAATCCAGAGCTTTGTATTGTTCATGCTGCACGGGGCAGGGAGGGGGGCAGCGCAAGGACCTGCTGTGATTTTTGGGGGGGCTTGAAGGCTTTTTTCTTTTTTTTTTTTGAGCTGCTTTTGGTTTTTTAGACCAGCTTAAGGAGGACATAGGAGTGACTTTTATCAGGGGTGAGCAGGATAGCCGCCACTTAGCAGCAGCATTAGAAGATCTGGCTGTTCATGTCGCTGCTAGCGGCAGCTCCACTGAAGCTGATAAACCAAAAATAGTGGCAGTCTGCGCTGGGCTGGAGGGGAGACGCTAAATTGCCTTAAGGTCCCTGTTTCTGTCGTCACCGGGACTCTGCAGCAGGGTACCTGGACACCGCGTATTTGGGCAGGAGCTGGAGAGCTGCGGCACCTTGGTCTGATAGCGCTAATCGTGGCCGGAGAAGGAAGGCAGCGTGCCCCTGCCTGGCTCCTGCCTGCTGGCCTCAGTGTTATTTGCTAGTGAAAAGGAAAAAAGAAAAATTAATACTGGAAGATAATGGTGGCTGCTTACTGCTTTCCTGCACCCTTTCTCCCCCCCGCCCTTCGAGTGCCTCTTGATCCCGGTCTGAAGTGCTACACTGAATAATACAAAACTCCTACGATGTCTTGTAGCTCTGTATCGCAGATGTGCTATAGTGCAATAAATTGAATGCTGTCTGCTAAAAGACATAATTTATATAAAATAAACTTCATAATTTGTTCTCTGTGTATAAATAACTTGCCTCCAGCCAGGACCTATTTCCTCCTCGGGGAGGGGAGACAAACTCCTGCCTGTCTGAGGTGTTTGAGAGGGCATGTAAATCACACATCAGCCAAAAGTTAAGCGAACAGGCCTTTAATACAAGCTTCGACATACAAAATACTGTACAGTATAAAGACAGGACTAGAAAACTAGAGCTTCAAGTAAAAAAAGAAAAAACAAAACCTGCTCAAGTTTCATTTTTTTTTAATTGAAAGTACAGGATACAAAAGCACTACATATGAAATTAGAGGAGGCTGCAGCTCCCTCGGGGAGACCACGCTCCCCGGGTGCAGGCAACCTCGATAGAAAGACGATTGCTACGTTAAACCGGGCGTCCGGCCGAGGAGGCTCTGCCCCGGCCGCTGTTTTGTGCCTGAAGTGTCCCGGCTCGGCTTGGTGCGTGTGGGCGGCAGCTCGACAGCAGTGGGCTTCGCTCCTCCCCTAGACTGGTCTTAAACCGTGCAGGCCTCCCTGGGAGCTGCCGGCTCTGGCTTAGGCCCGTCCTAGGGAGTCCCCTGCTGTGGCACAGGTCCTGGGGCGAGGCTGATGCTCAAGTGCTGCATCCTGCTAGAAAATAAAGGCTCTGCAAAACCTCCCTGAGGGGCCGCTGGACTCCCGGGGAGTTGCAAAGGTGCTAGAAAGGGTGAAGCCTCGTGACAGCCTTACCCTTTATCTCAGCGTGGGCAGCAGCAGAGCCGTTCAGCTGTTGTCCCTCCTTAGGCACACCTAGGAGAGAGCAGAGAGGAACGACCGGGTGGAAAGGCAACCCCCAGGTGACTGCGCAGACACGGGGAGCCCTTGCGCGAACGGCAAACGCTCTAAGGGGTGCAGGCAGCATGCTGCCTGCTGTGCACGTGCAGTAGTTCCACGTGACAGGCTTCTCTGGCTGGGTTTTACCCTCAGAACACATGCCAGCAAGGCTCTGGCTAGCAAACTCACTTCTTTTCCCCATTTTTTATGATTTATTAGCAAGATCTCTTGTATGTTAAAGCATCAGCTTAGTCTGAGTAGCACGAGGGTCAGTGAGACCAAACAGTGAGACTGAAACGCCCTTTCCTTTCCCTAGAAAGGGAATAAAGAACTGCAGCTGCACGTGAAAAATAACGTTCAGGTGTGCGGGAAGCAGCAGAGCTGTTTAAACTGTGAGAACATACAGTGATTCCATAAAAGTAAACCCCAAATCTAGCTACGCTTGCGGACAATTTGGGGGGGGGGGGGGGGGGGGCCAAAAAAAACCCCCAAAACACAGCACAGAGAAGAGGGGCTATTAACACTGCCTATGGTCCAAAGTCCACGGTGACAGTCGAGAACCGTGTTGCGTATGACAGGATCCCCGAGGTAAGCACGGAGATGGTGTACGTATGCAGCCAGCAACGCCGCACAGCCTGTAACTCCCGTACCTGTTCGACCCCGCATGGCAATCTCGCTCGTCAGCCTCTCAAAGTACTCGGGCAAGTCTGCATATTCGTCTCCGTAGGAAATCACTTTAATCCCTTTGTCCAGCATGTTCTCGCGGAGCTTCTTAAACTCATCGACGTCTCCCCTCCGTACAAGCATGAAGTGCTCCAGGTCTGACTTGTGCTTCACAGCCTCTAAAAACAGGGCCTGAAACGTGGTGTCATCAACAGTCCAACCACAGCCCAAGAACAGGAATGACTTATTTTCATACAGCTTCTGAATCTCTCGCTTTAAAAAAGGGAAAGATGTTCTTAGTCAAGTCTTATCTTCACAAGGCACAAGAGACAGCACCTGCCTTATCACTGATGAGACTCTTCAGGGGCGTCATCCTTCAACCACCCTCAACACAACCGTGGTGAGGTGTTTTTGCAGGTTAATGGGCTAGAGAATCCATCCCTCCTCTTCCATTTCACAAAACTAAGGACTCTCCCACCACCCTGTGTGAAGCCCAGTCTTTAAACTCAGCCGAGTCTATGCCCGGTGAACATACGGGCCTGCCAGGAGCTCGCGTGGGAAGTGAGATATGTATATAGACAACGTATGGGACCCCAAAGCGTGCCCTGCAGAGAGAAGGCAGGGCTGCCTCACCATGACCTCCGTGTTGCGCAGCACGTTCTGGTACCCGGCCGGGTGGAGCACTATGCCGCTGGGGTTGGTGTAAACGCCATGGATGTGCAGGACGCTAAGCTTCCTCTTCTCCTGCGCCCACTCCAGCACCTGCGCAAAACAAAGCCCTCCAGAAACGTTAGCCAGCGCATCACGTTAGCATCCACGGCACTGTTAAAAACACCGTGCTGGGGAAGCGTTTCAAAGAGGCAGCTTCTTCCCCATGTTCCACCTTATCTCCTCAAGAGGCCATGAGTCCTTCAGCCTCTACATCATGGCCCGCAGCTGCAGCCTAGGGCACTTGTTTGGGTCAACGCTTCAGCTTGCGGGTTAGCGGGCTAGAGAATCCACCCCTCCTCTTCTATTTCACAAAATTAACGGCAAATGCGAGGGAAGAGACCGAATAAATACACCGGACTCGGCAGAAAAAGGGGGAAAACTCTACAAATATTACGTCGGCATGTTTCTCAAGCCTATGAAGTTTATTTCTCGGCACCTCTAGGCTCTGAGGCGCTCTGAGGGCGCTCAACAGCTGACCTTCATTTCAGAAAGCCACTTCCGAGGCTCTTGGTTTACTCCTGCAGACCTTAGCTCGTTTAAGCTTGTAATAATTAGATTGCTTATTTGTAACACTGTAAGTACTTCCAGCCATGCAGATTAAGAGGTCACACAGGAAACGTGAAGCACAGAAATTACTTAGAATGGAAAGAGACAAAGCGCTGCACAGCACCTGCACGTGGCGTGCGTTTAACCGGCAAAGAGAAGGACAAGATGCTCCCCACCAGTAAAACTCACGGTGGAAAGACAAGGTGGGCAGGTGGCGAAGAGCTCGGGGTCTGACAGGCTGCTTTTCTGCCTGACTGGGGGCAGGAGGAGGGAAGCTTGCGTGAAGCGAGCGGCTACGAATTCCGAGAGCACGGCAGAAGAAGCCGGAGCATGCTGAGTGACCCAGCAGGAGCCTTCCAGCCATTTCAGAAAGAGGACACGGGGCAAGAGGGAAGCCTCGAAGGCTACAGCCCCGAAAACGCTCTGTCACAAAAAGCACTCGGCAGCACGCTATAAAAATAGAAAGGTCAGCTCTGTGTCTCGCACGGAGTTTCCCATGTCGGTTAGAAACATCAGCCCAAGCCTTACATGGAAGCAAGGCTTGTGGTGCTTCAGCAAGGCCAAGCCAGAAGTTTCAAGGACAGAGATCAAAGAAATACCAGGCTTAAGGGCTCCTCCTGAGCAATGGATGTCAGCCAGCAAGCACAGCATTTCAGAAACGAGCGTTCATCTTCATTCCTCTGGTCAGCGCCTCTGCTTGGAGTTTGTCTAACATCATTTAAATTACTACGAACAGTATGATCCCCTTACGCGGGCCTGAGGGCACACCCCGCAGCCGCCACTGTCCTGCGTTGTCCCAGCTCAGCCCTGACAAAAAAAAATCATCATCGTTTACCTTCTTTTCATCAGTCAGGTCAAGAGACTCCAGATGCTTCCCCTGGTGTGCTGCGTACAGTTCCAGCAGGTTATCGAAGTTTGTGGTTAACACAAGTGCCCCGTTTTCCATTAAGTGAAGCACAGACTGAAGCAGCTGCTTCCCAGAATCTTCCATTTTAGATTCCAGGTCATCAAACACCTCGTATAAACAGTCTTTGAAAAAGGTTGAGCGAACGTTGCTTGTGCGCTGAGAAGGGGAGACACATTACGATCAGAGCCCGGCTTCTTTTAACGCTTCATGCCAAACAACTCAATGAAAAACTACCCACGCGTTTCTCGAAGGCCCCCGCAAAGCTACAGGTCCTTGCAAGGCAAACCCAGAGCGCTTACTGCATTGAGGTGGATGCTCCCCTGCAGCGCACTGCGAGTGAAATACCCAAAAACCCGTGTCCGCGGCAGAGTTACGTCTCAGGAACCCAGCACAGTAACTGCACTCGTGGTTCCTTGTGGGTAGAGGAATCGTTGGAGACGGGGGCATGCTGGAGAACAAAATTTGGCTATTTCCAAAAGCCAAATCCTATGCTCAGGGCGGCGTACCGAATATTTACGTACAGTGCTACAAGCACACTCACCGGAGACAGCTTCTGGATAAGGTCGTGGGCAACGTGAACCAAGTTCTTGTCTTCATGGAGACACTTTTGAAACCGTTTGCTCTCTTCATCTTCCAGGAGATCAAAGTCAATAGCAGCATCTAGGAGGGCCTGGATTAACCCCTTCCAAGACTTCAGCGCTGGGACCTGGGGAGCAACTGCTGCACTAATTCCTGTCCCAATCACCAAAACAAGTTCCCGAGGCTTCTTGGTTTTGAGGCTTGGCAACAGCTTCCTGCAAGAGGAGAAAGTAGCACAGCTGGTACCATCACAGAGGGAAGGATGTCTCGGGTCGTGGAACGTGCAGACCGAGGACAAGGGAGGTACTCTCTGCCTAAATTTTGGATCGTGTCCGTTAGGGTCCTCTGATAAGCAGAGGAGCAGCTCGGTATCCCTTAAAGACAGCGCGCAGCTCCACGGGTCAGCATCACAAACGCCCACAATTACAAGGTACATAATTACAACGTATTTGGCAATCGAGTCTGTTACCGAGACCGTTACTGGGGAAGTCAATAATGCCCCGGAATACTTCTGAAGCAAAGCTAAGCCAATTAAAATTTGGAATAAGGGCGGTCTTGTTAATAGTGGTTACCTGGAAGCTGGCAGAAAGGCTGGAGACAATGGAAAAGGTGCGGTGAGCAAAACGAAATATGTTATCAATGGCTGTAGAGACACATACATACTCTTTACGTACTGAGACGTGGCACACGTCGGACCCCCATGCAGGGAGTAAACGCAGCCGTGACTGTGCCTGGTTTCAATAAGGTGCTAAACAGGCCCTGAAGACAGCAGCCCTGTTTACCGCAGCACAGAAGGAAGGAAGTGAAGGCTTCCTCCCAGCTCTGCCCTGGAGAGGACTTTTCAGCCCCCAGCCCCTCTCTGCTGAGAAGACCGCTCAGCGGGACATTGCTGTCCCAGAAATCCCTTCCCTGTTACACTTGCAAGGTAAGCAGGATGCTCGAGGCCAATCTTTTGGAAGTCTAGATGATAGGAAGAGTCTCACGAAAGAGCTGCGGGGCTACATTCTCCTTCCTCCTCCTCCCTTCTTCCTTATTTTCCTAGCTTTACACCTGCAGAGTGCTTTCAAATTTGACGTTTATTAAGTCGATGTGCTTCTCCCCATCATGCCTCGCCTGGTGTCAGGCTGCTTTTCTGAAGCAGGGGATCAGCTCCAGCTTCCCAGAGGATTGAAGCAACAGCCTGGGGAGGCAGCTCATTTGGAAGGAATGTTTTTTTATCTGCAAACACGTGATATTTAGCAAAAAGGGGAAAGGAAACCGACACCACACAGATGGAGCTTTGCCTTCCCTCCACTACTGCCTACAAAAACAGACGAGTTAACCCTTTTCTTGAGGAGGTCTTCACTGTTAGCGGTGATAAACGGGTTTTAATTTCAGGACTGCGAGCCTCACCCGCAAAGAATAAATTAGTATTCATGCTAACGAGCTAGTAGAAAAACACAACCAGAAACCTAGGGACCGAAATCCAAAATAATAACAAGTACCCAAGTCTTAATGGCCTACGTGACGGCTCTGGAAGAGGCATTCTGCTCCCATGCTGATAAATACACTTGTTCCTACCCTGATATCCCGAGCGAGGAAAAAATAATCTCCTGGCCTCTTTTCTGCTCATTCCATAGTCACTGGACCAACCCTGTAGACCAGGGCTCCCTCACAGAAACTATTTTCCAGCCCTCCATAACTGCTAAATAAATCAGATTAGTGGAAGGCCACTCCCTAGATGAATTAGCTGCTCATCTGCAGACTGCGATGCCTTAATTTCTGACTCCGTGCTGTCGCAGCAGCCACGGTACCAACCTTGGATGGAAAGAAGTGTGGGCATGCCCCAAGTCAGCATCGTGCTCAGGTCCCTACTTAGAGAACTGTAAGACGACCTAATTATTAGTACAGGGACCCTCCAGAGTGGAATTATTTAGCCTTTACATGCAGCAAAATCACACTAATTTGAGTAACTGCCTGTCCTCCCGGGAACTGCCGTCCAACTCAAGCGAAGAAGCACGACCACCGCATCTGACGTGACCCTGTGTGCGAACAGGACCTGAGCTAGGGTTAACACCGATCAAAACCATGGAGACAGTACAGTAAAACAAGCGTGCTGCACAACCACGCACCCTGGCTGAGGGGTTAAAAAAAAAAACAAAACACAGCAACGAAGTACGTTGTGGGTGTTAAGGCCTTTGTTCCATGCGCCACAGGAAAATACTAGTTACAGGGCACGGCTAGAGACAGCGTGCTTTTCTTGGATCAGCAACCGAGACGACTGTGGGGGCTTGGTGCCAAGTGTCATGCTCTTTAAAGAACAATGCAAGGTTACGGAAAAAGCTCTTATTAGAAGAAATTCGCTGGAGTATAATTAAATTTACCTGGGCTTTTTTGCAGGTGGCATTCCATCTTCCAACAATGTTTCTTTACCCAGGCTCACCGTAGAAGCCATCCAGTTTCTATAGTAGACAAATCACCACAAGCAAAGTCACTACATATATGCAATATGACGTGGAACAGACCACAGGTTTTTGTCGAGCCAGCTTTTCACGGGCAGATAAATACCGGGGTTTGTTATCTTTACGAGATCACCTTCGGGCTGAGAATTGCACTTTTTTGTTTCTGAACTTTGCCCCGCGGCTCCCATCCACTTCCTTAACTTCCTTTACAACGAAGCTCGATAAAATCGCAGGGCTGTTTTGTACAAAACTGAGTTGCAATTGCCACTGGCAGACCACTGTTTGCCAGACCCTTCACTTCGCCTTGACCGTTCATCTTTGCCTGAGAGCCCGTACCTCGGAGCAGCGCTCCCCCCTTCCAAGGCCATGCCCGTTAGCAAACCTGCTGCTTGGGAAAACAGCGGGAGGGAAGAAAGACAAAAAGATTTTTGTTGGCTACAAAAAGCCGCCGAGAGCATTTCATTCTCCGGGGATGAGAGAAGGATTACCCAGCCCGCTGTACGTCTACAGGCAGTGGGATATGACCTTAAGGCCCGCGGAAAGGAAGTTATATGTCTGAGAACTCTTTCAACAGCCCGTGACGTAAAATACCAAAGGTCTGCCAGCACACGGTCCTCTCCCACTCTGCTTCTCCAAACTAAGACTGTTAAAAGGGAAAGAAATGAGACAGAACTGTTCACCCTTATCCATTTTTTTTTTCTCGCCAACTGCAATGAAGACTCCAGCAAAAACTCTGGTAGGCAGGCTTTTGCCAAAAGGAAATGCTTTGCAAGAGCCGCTGGCCCAAAATCACAGGCTTTTTTACAGGTTTCGCAGCCTCGGTGACGTCTCAGCGTTTGTCCTACAAACGAGATGCCTGCGATTGCTTCGCTGCAGCAAAGCAGCAGCACTGACGGGTGATACACAGGGCAACTCTTTGCAGGTACGAAACCTCAGCTGTGCTGCAGATGTTGGCAGGCATCATTTAAGAAATCGTCCCAATAATCTAGATAACCGTCATCTTTCAGTGCTGGATGATGAAAACAGGGCACACCGACTCTCGCAGACGCTCAGATACAGTATGCTTGCCAGCCTTTCATTTCCGACCACTTCTGAAAACTTTATAATTATTATGACAGTAATAATATATCATAATAATAATATAATGCCTCAGAGAGCTGGTCTTCACAACCTGCCTCCCGAAACACCGCTTCGCACATGCTGCCCATCACCTCAAACAATCAGATTTTTATTTTACCGTAGAGCCCAGATTTTGGATAAAACTTTCAAATGCATTTAGCAAGAGAGGAACCAGGCTCCCGCCGACCACTTGCACCTCCCGGTTTTACACGCTCCGCGCTTGCAGGGCCCCGAGCCTCCTCTATTGCACACCCTTTTGAACGTTGCACTCTGTGTTTTTCCAACCCGCTGTCGAGCCTGACAGCGCTTCGACGCTGTTCTGACAGCGAACAGCCGTAGACTCGCGCCCCCCCAAACGCCTGCAAGCATCAGGCCGTGGGGTGAACCATTTCGGGGAGTTAAGCCGCCGGAAAAACACCTGCTCCGAGACGGTCTCTGTCGAGGACCCACCGGACACATGATCAGTCGGGCGGGAACATCAAACTCGCCCTGAGTGAATACAGCCAAGCACAGTCAGGATGGAAAACATCAAGGGGGGGGAAAAAACCCCCCACCTCTTTTTTTTCTTTCCACTAGGGTAAGATCTCTCATTTTGGATTAGCTGATTCTTCTGGAAGAACAGACTGCTTCCACAAAGCCAGCCAAATTTTAATTAATGGTGCAAAGACACTTTAGACCAGCTAGGGACTGAAGCACGTAACCTTTGTTAACGGGAATATTTAAGAAGGAAGTCTGTGACAAGCAACACGCTGAACTCCTGCTGCTGTCCAGGTCTGCCCTCAACCCCCTCCGAGGCAGTGTACCTAACAGCCGAAGTAAAACCTCTCCACCAGCTTACTTTACGGGTATAATTTAGGCTTATATATAGCTTTACCTTGCGAATTATCTGCTAAGTCTCAAATATTTAGTTTACAAACTCCTGCCTAGGCCTTCCTCTTGTTTTGCTCGTTCACCTGCCTGAGCACTGCTCCCATTTTGCTCGTCCTACACGTTCGCATACTTTAAACAGCAGAAATGGAGTCATCAATTCCATTTTTATGTGCCTCTAAAGCATTAAGGACATTTCAAAGGTCACTTTGAACGTAGGAAAACCCACCTTTTATAATTATAGTTACCAAGAAATGGTTGTCTAATATCATGAACCTCAATCTTCATTTCTGTTTAACAGCCAAAAAAGGGGAAAAAAAAAAATCAGAAATAATATCTACTCGTCTTCTGTCTCCAAAAAAGTGCTCACGTCTCTTGAGAACAAGTCTTGGAAATTCAGCCAAGAAATTGAAACCTCCGGATTTTAGCCTTGGGGAGAAGGTCTGCTTTCCAGGGGGCCGGTCATGCCGGCACGGTCGAGGTAACCGAAATTAAATAGCATTACCTCAGAGAATGGCACCACTGCCGTGGGGAAAAAAGCACCAAGGGGACCCTGCGGTACCTGGCCGTGCCGTGAACGCAGGTGCCGCAAAGGAGAGGGAGCGACGGGCACTTACGAGATAAGAAGCGTCTCTCCAGCCTTCCTCCTCGAGACGCCGGGAGCTTTCCAGCTATTTAGACTACAGGGAGCTGGAGAGGGCGTAAACATCAAACTCCGTGGGTTCTTGGCTCGGCTGCCCTGTTCTCCTGTCACAGCGTTGTCTCTCACCACCTTTATTAATGGCACTATGCTTATAGAGTCCCCGCATAGGTCTGTGGCGTTCTCCTTCCCCCTCCACACCGAAGAAATCGGTTAATTTATCCTAAAGCCCTTGAGGTACAGATTTCAGCAAGGAACAATTATCTTTAAACGATGCCCGTGTCGCCAACGCTGAACAAACCTAACCACAACAATTCCATATGTAGCATAAAGAAGACAGATCCAGCTGCGAAAACCCCTGAAATACAAAGATGTATCCCAGCTAAAACCAAACACCTCAACAAAGCGTACGTCAAATCAATGCCGACGCTCACCCTTGAGCGTATATTTGCAAAAACCTTGCCATGACTCTACAAAACACGCAGAACGGGACTACGCCGCTCAGTCAATGCCAGACCCCAGCCTGCAGAAACACCCCAGCAAACGTATGAGACGTCTTCTCCACCGACTCATTGCCAAAGGAGATGGGGAAGTCACTGCGGCCGCCCTTTGACTGTCTCCAAGCTCAGCAGCTAACAGACCAGTAAAGCTACAGCTGCACACGAGGCCTGAACGTTTAAGGGAAGTAAAAACCGTGTGCTTCCAGCTCGATGCTGGCAGTGGGGCTCCTCTGGAACAGCCCCCTCAAATTATATAAAGAAGAAAGTACAAATTCTTTGCTCATCCATTATTTTTAGCTTCTTTGAGTGCTGAGAAGAACTACCACCAGTGATGGTGTAACTCAGATCTCCTTTTTAAGTTACGTTGCTTTAAGATGTTGGGATAAGACAAACGTTACATTATAGTTTAAAACCCGCTATGTTTCAGCTAGAAGAATCCGAAAGAACGTTAATGAGTTGTCCTTGGCCGATTCCCAAGCTCTTTCCCTCCATGTGGGAGCTGCAATTGGAGCAGGCTCGCACGGCTCGTCGAAACCGCCCTAGAAAGGGACAGGCTTCAGAGATAACGGGGACTGGCAGCGCAAGGAAAACAAGCCCTGCTTCTGTTCGTGCCGACGTTATGAACGCGAGATTCAGCCTCCTTGGATGTGAGTTAAAATACCTCAGAGGTTTTTATTTCACGTTGTGATTCTCCATATGCTTCGGGCTCCCAGTGGCTTCATGAAAAATGAGAGGGAGCGACACGGCGAAGCCTGGAAGAGGTCTGCATCCCAACAAACTCACACAGGAGCCTGCATTGCCTGACAGGCGCCGGGCCAGATGTAGGCTCGCTTCGGTCTGCCTGATTTAAGCCCCGGCAGATGAGGCTGGGGGATGGCCCTCAGGCAGGAGATTCTGCATGCAGGGCTGGCTTTCCAAGAGTGTTTCTGGAAAGCAAACCGGGCCGGACATACTGTCGGGGGAAGTTTTGCGCCTTCAGGGATGCCCGGCGCCTCGAGGCCTTACCTTTCCTCTCCGCTGCGCCCCTTCTCACGCTAAACCTGAGGGAAAAAGCAAGAACACGGTATTTCAGCAGGCAGGGAGGAGGGCGAGGGTCCT
This sequence comes from Fregata magnificens, assembly GCA_013389945.1. Lineage (NCBI taxonomy): Eukaryota > Metazoa > Chordata > Aves > Suliformes > Fregatidae > Fregata > Fregata magnificens. The sequence goes on from WAAD01024284.1 coordinate 17,313, forward strand.
TCTCGGGGGGAAAACATCCAAGAAAATGAATTTTAAAGAGGGCGACGGCGTGTGTGTGTGGGGGGAGCCTGACAGAGCGGCCGCGCTGAGGTGAGGCTGGGCCCCAGCGCCCCCCCCGGCCCCC
>WAAD01024284.1:24399-47492 GCA_013389945.1 Fregata magnificens
CGCCCCGCGGCGGCAAGCTCCAGGAAGGCCACGCCCCCGCAGAGGCCACGCCCCCCGCAGAGGCCACGCCCCCACCGGCGTGCCACATGGCGCGACCGGGTTCAGCGTGGCCACGGTCACCCCCACGGTCACCCCGGCCTCCTCCCCTCCGCATATTTTTACTCAACAAAGTGTGGGCCCAGACTCACTTTTCCAGCCCGGTGTTGCCCAAATCCGGCAAAGCCAGGGGGCGGGAGGTGGCTGCTCTGGGTGGCAGCGCTCTGGAAACCTTATTTCAAACCTCTGGTTATTTTTTTTCTTATTAGTATTGCTGTTGCTTTTGGCCCAGCGAGCAGGTTTTTCGCGCTTGGTAGGTAAAGTGGCATTGAATTACAAGGAAGATGCTAACGCTGGGGCTGTAAATAGGATAGGCCTGTCAATCAGGTGCCATAAAAGAGAAATTTGTAATCACAGAATCACAGAATGGTTGGGGTTGGAAGGGACCTCTGGAGATCATCTCATCCAACGCCCCTGCTTGAGCAGGTTCACCTAGAGCAGGGTGCACAGGACTGCGTCCAGGCGGGTTTTGAATCTTTCCAGAGAAGGAGACTCCACAACCTCTCTGGGCAGCCTGTTCCAGTGCTCTGTCACCCTCACAGTAAAGAAGTTTTTTCTCATATTCAGGTGGAACTTCCCATGTTCCAATTTGCGCCCATTGCCTCTTGTCCTGTCGTTGGGCACCACTGAAAAGAGTCTGGCCCCGTCCTCTTGACACCCACCCTTTAGATATTTATAAGCAGTGACAAGATCCCCCCTCAGTCTTCTCTTCTCCAGGCTGAACAGAGCCAGGTCTCTCAGCCTTTCATAGAATCATAGAAGCATTAAGGTTGGAAAAGACCTCTAAGATCATCAAGTCCAACCATCAACTAACACCACCATGACTCCTAAACTAGGCCCTGGAGTGCCACGTCTACACCTTTTTTGAACGCCTCCAGGGTTGACGACTCCACCACCTCTCTGGGCAGCCTGTTCCAATGCCTAACCACTCATAAGAGAGGTGCTCCAGTCCCCTGATCATCTTTGTAGCTCTCCGCTGGACTTGCTCCAGCAGTTCCCTGTCCTTCTTGAACTGGGGAGCCCAGAACTGGACACAGTACTCCAGATGTGGCCTCACCAGGGCCGAGTAGAGGGGGAGGATAACCTCCCTCGACCTGCTGGCCACACTCCTTTTGATGCACCCCGGGATCCCGTTGGCCTTGGCCACAAGGGCACAGTGCTGGCTCATGGTCACCTTGCTGTCCACCAGCACGCCCAGGTCCTTCTCAGCAGAGCTACTTTCCAGCAGGTCAACCCCCAACCTGTACTGGTGCGTGGCGTTGTTCCTCCCCAGGAGCAGGACCTTACGCTTGCTGTTCTTGAATTTCATTCGGTTCCCCTCGACCCAACTCTCCAGCCTGTCCAGGTCTCGCTGGATGGCAGCACAGCCTTCTGGCATGTCAGCCACTCCTCCCAGTTTGGTATTGTCGGCAAACTTGCTGAGGGTACACTCTATCTCTTCGTCCCGGTCACTGATGAATATGTTGAACAGAACCGGACCCAGTACAGACCCCTGGGGAACACCGCTAGTCACGGGCTTCCAACCAGACTCTGTGCCATAATAACCCTTTTAAGTTTTACACCTGGAGAGCCTGGCTGTGGCGCAGGAACCACGCAGCCGCCTCAGCTTCTGTCTCCTGGAGATGTGCATCCGAGCAGGCTATGAAGATGGGGAAGTTTCAGGCTGCTGCTTCAGTCTCAGGGCAACGGGTTGATGGTCAGTGGGTAACTGAGCTAGGCGCAGACCTGCCTGCTCTGCCCTGTGAGTGTGGTTGGGAGCCCCAGGTGAACCCCTTTGCTCTCCCCAAGTGGTGTTCCGTGAGGCCTCGCCTGGGTCCTGTACAGGTGGGAGTGATTCAGGGCTGTGCTCTGCACCTCCCAAAACCAGCATGCTCAGGCCACATCCGGATCTGGGTTGTGGTTCCTCGGAGCAAGGCAGCAGCGCTCCCTGCCCCAAAACAGCCTAGGTTTGCTCCCTGACCATGACGCAAGCCCCTGCGCTTGCCTCTGCCCTCTTCCTGACCCTCTGACTGCCCAGTCAGTGGCCACGTGTCGACTTGCAAGTATCTGAGATGAAATCAGTGATGTGGGTCAGCGGGAATGCAGCCGCGGACACTGGGAGCATCCGGGGAGGTGCGTGTGGGCTGAGATCCATGAGATCCATGAGATCTGAGGTCCAGATCCCATGCTCCTCCAGAAAACCGCTTGGTTACCCTGACGGGGAGCAGATTCCTGCTGTGCTTCAGGGCAAAAGTGCCTTTTATTTTTGGATGGAGCTGCCCAGCGGTTGGCTGGACCAGGAGGGGGTTTGCGCACAAGAATTGAGGGGCTGGAAGGTGTCTGCCGTGGTCCCTGGGTGGAGCCGTTCAGGTCCTGGCCTCAAACTCTCCACCCAGCGCTGGATCCGTGTTTGCCAATGGCTTTATCCGTTCTTATTCCAGGTGACCAGCCCCTCCGGAGAGGAGAGAGATGCCATAGTCATCCTGGAAAAGACTCCTTTCCAGGAGGAGAAGGTATCAGACCTGCTGAAGAAGCACACGAAGCTGGAGCTGCAGATGCGCAATGACGTTTACAGCACGTACCACCTCTATCCTCCCCCGGAGCTGAGCGGTGAGCGCTCTCGGCTTCGCGGGGGGAGGTCCTGGGAGGGCGGCTCACTCCGTGGCTTGGCTGCGGACCAGCGGTTGTGGCCGGGATGCCAGTCGGTGTGCTCATGCCGGCTCCGGAGGGGAGGGCGCAGCGAGACAGGCAAGTGCTGCTGCCGGACCCGACCATGCCACCCTGGTTGTGGTTTGGCCGACAGCAGCAGGCCTGGCCGAGGCGGGGAGATCGGTGGATCGTTGCTGCTCTGAAGGCGACATCTTACTCCCAAGGCTTTGGATGCTGCCTTGTTTCGCCCCCTTTTCCCCACACTGTCAGACACCTAGCTCAGCTGATGAGTGGCTGTTAAATGGCCCTTGCTTGATGACTTGCAATCACCTGCCTGTGCCTTGATTTAAAGGTGAAGAAGGGCTTATAGGTCCGAAAGCTTTCCTTGTGTTTTTTTAGTGATGTCAGTTAATCTGGTAAGATATTGTCTCTCCCCATAAGATTTACCTTGAAAACAGTCTCTGCAGAGCACACATCAGCTTCTTCTCATTCCAGGGTGTCATCTCACGTGCTTTATTTTTGTTGCCCAATGTCACCTGGTAAGGACAGACGACTGGCATGTTTGCGGGGAGATTTAAATGTTGGTAACCTCGAGTGCCTGGGGCAGACGGGCACCTGGCCTCTCCCTTTCAAGCCTCTCCCCGCTGATTTCACACATCGGTGTGTTAAGAAACCTGGTTAATAACCGAGTATGATGAGGTCAGATGAGCGGGTTGGAAAGCTTCGGTGGAAGGCTGTTATCCTGCGAGACAGATTCTTGTCACGGTGGAAAGGCGTCCTGGGATTGTGGCGCTCTGCAGCCACCGCTGGAAAGTGGGGCTGCTCTTTCGGCAGGCTGGGCACTTCTATTTAATGCTGGTATGTGCTTAAATTCTGGAAGAGCAGTGATTAATTACATGTTGACACTTCCATAAGCACAATGATAGCCAAACAGGTTTAACAGAGTCAAAATTAATCAGAGTGATAGCCTTAAGTAAGAAGTTGTTGCGGTCCCCAATTAAATTTTCGGCACGTTTGATGTACCTTCCCAAAAATGCTCCTATTTTAGCGCTATGGCCATGGTGTAGGAGGAAGCAATGTCTGGCTTTGGGAGCTTGAGTTGTACAAAACTCCTCTTGTCCTGTCAAGGGCTCTAAATCAGAGGTTCCAGTGTTACAACACCACATTTCAATGGCAGGAAAACACCATGACACCATATTTTTTGCGGATGCCCTGCGTGGGAAGGTGTTAAAGCTATGCTTCGTAGGCTGGAAAGGCTCCTGCTTGGGCACCCGTTGTGTTCGAGGCCGGCAGCGACTTGCAGTGATTCCCACGAGGTGGCATTGCAAGACTAAAATCCCCTGGGTCTCTCTCCAGCTGCAGCCCTGCCAGCTGTGCATTTGACTTCCTCGTAGCACTTTGCTGCAACGCTGTATAACTCCAGTGTTACTCCGATAACAAAATTCTCTTTCTTTAATTTAAGATTTATGCCAGGTGCGAAACGCCTCGCCAGGGTGAAGAGGCTGTTAAAGGGTTAACGGTCTCTGTCAGCACCGGGCCAGGTCCTGCTCTTTTGGAGAGGGTGGAGCAAAACCAGGTGAATCTGGGTCTTCTCCAGTTTCTGGGCCTTTGTTAAACTAAATCCTTGCTCCCTCTGTGCGGTGACTCAGCCCCGCGTAGCCACACTGTTGGTCCAGCCATACGCGAAACAAAACCTGCTGCGCTTTCAGATGAGTGTTCGTGCCGTTCCTCTTGCAGGTTTGAATGGGGGAAAAGCCTCTGGCTTCCTTCTGCTGAAGTTTATCTTTTTAATTACTTTAAAAATTGCCTTTAAAAGGCAGCTTTTGCAGAAACATTACGCAGTGGTGCATGTTTGTTTCCCAGCACTCTCCTTGGCATCGCTGCGCCTGCTCTGGATGTCGGGCAGGAGACCTGGGGGGGACTGCGGACCCTGGTGCTGCCCTCCAGGCTCCCCAGCTCTGAGCGGTGAGCGAGGAGGCTTCTTCCTTTGAAGCAATTCAGAGCCAAATAGCTGTTTTTGAGGGTGCATTCCGTGAGCCGCTGGCAGGCAGCTGGGATGGCACTAGAGGGAACGGTCGTGCACGTCAGGAGGGGAAGGAAATTGCCCTTTTGAGCCGAGTCATGGCCCAGGGAGGGAGTTGACACGAGGAATGCAGCTCATAAACCTAAAACGAAGGAGGAGAAATTTCCTGTAAGGCTGCAGACAATGTCAGGGCTTGCAAGAAATCCCTGGATGTCGAGTGATCGTGTGGAGACCGAGCGAGCCCTCTCACGGGGTCTATCTTGGCCTCTTGGTTGCAGGGTTAGAGAGATACAGGGTTTCATCTCCTGGTGCGTGCAGGTTTACACCCAGTTAACGTGATGCAGTAAATGTATTTTGCAAAAAAGGTCAAACTTTGGCATTAAGCAGTTCCTTTGAAAAGTCGCGGTATCCCACAGAAGAGGAATTTGCCCCAGGGATTTCACAGCATCCCGGATGGCCAAGGCCCTCCACGCTCAGCTTCTCTCTTTCTAAAGGTAAGGTAAACCTCCGGACTGAGGAAATCACGACCGCAGGTGACTCGTGACATTGGGTGCGTTGACAGCGTGAGGAGCTGCTTCCGGCTCCCTCCGCTTTTTTTGAAGTGTGTTTCTCAATGCCGCCTTTGTGGTCCAAATTCCCTGGAAGGGCTCTTCATTCAGCTAGTTTCTTGATAGCTGAAAGTGGATGTTTTCTTCACCCTCTCCCCGCCTCCTCGTTTAAGTGTCGGATGCGGTTCCCTCCTTGGAGTCAAGCTAACACAGGCCCTGTCCGATGAAAGGTTGTTTTGTCTTGGTGGTAGAAGAGCCTGCGAGGCTGGGCCAATTGCTTTGTTTGCGTGGTGAAGGCAGAGAAAGGGAGGCCAAAAGAAGCACATTACCTGAGCAAATGGCTCCTTTCTGCCCTGGGAAGAGGAATTTCACTCTGTTGCTGCTTCTTAAAGATGAGATTTTTAGGGCTGGGAGCACACTGGCATGGGCACGCATGAAGATGGCACCAGTCAGAAAGAGAACCTCATCCCTGTCTTGCTTGGCTCATCGGTTTTCCTGGCCACTAGGAGAGACGTGTCAAGGCTAAAATGGGAAATAACATTTGCAAACCAGCTTAATAACGGTCAGAGTTCGTCTGAAGGGCGACCCAAAACCACCTGACTAAGGAGAAGGAAATTTGTGAGTGAGTTTGCGGGGAGGAGCGGTGTCAGAGAGCGTGCCCTCTGATTGTAACTGCCCTGCTAACAGCAAAGGCAGGCGTGCGTAACTTATTTTAAGGCCGGCTGCTGGACGTTGCCTAGATTTAAGAGGCAGCTTATGCCTAGAGGTGTGAGATGCTGGCGGAGGAAGCCCCAGCCCTGGGACTCTCCCTTGCAGGGAGAGCAAGGGCCGCTTTCATAGCAGGGAAAAGATTTTCCTGCTGCCAAAGGCTCAATTGCAAAAGCCAGATGGTTCAAGCAACACATTCCCCAATAACATCCAGCTCCTGGTGCTACTTACACCCATTTAGCAAGGAGAACTTGCTGTTTCCAGCAAAAAGCAGCCTCCTCTTGCCTGGCTGCTGAGGGATGTCGTGCTTCACAGCACCAAGGCCGTGCTGGCATAATTTAAGGGCTCTTAGTCCTTTAGGGAGTCTTTACTTACTGGGCACAGCTCATCCCTGCGCTACAGGCTGAAGCTTATTAAAACGTCTAAAACCAAGCACATCCGGAGATGCTCCGGCTCCATCTCTCCGACGTGGGGTGGAGAAATTGTGGGAGAAACGGGAGAGCATGGAAGGAAAGTGTTCAGTCATGCAGGAAGTGATACATATCCCTGCCTTCCCGAGCCCAAAATGCGTCTGGTTTCAGGCAGCGAGGAGCTGGAGAAACTTGCACGAGCTGCACTGGGAAGGCTGGTTCGTCTCCCGGCGTTTCCACGCTCTTGCCTGCCTGCGGGGCTTGCCTGGCGAAGAAAACTTTGCATTTACACTTAAAAAGCTGGAGCCTGAAGCAGTGGGAGCCCGTGGAGTGGTTTGGGGGGACGGTGGGAGGCGTCTCTGTGCTTTGCTCTGTTTTTTGGGGGTTGGTAACCTGCAAATTTTCTCTTTGCTGTGGCTGTTGCAGATAGACCCCACTGAGTCCTCCTTGGATGAGAACCAGGGGCCAGACAGCCTTGGCAGAAGTCCCCAGCAGCATGCTTGGCCTGCCCTGGCATGTGCTGGCCTCAGAGATTGTGAGCTCTTGCAAGCTTTATCCTTTTCTTTTGTGCTTTTATTTCATTCAATAACGAGAGCCCCAGAGGTCCGAGGCAAAGCTGTGGTCGTACCTGGTTGGGGGTGGGTTAAAATTAGGTATTCCCCTGTGACTGCTGCGCAGTTGTGATCATAAACCTAAATAAACTATGTTAATACAGCAGGGGATGGGGGAGGTTGTGCATCATTATATTTAGTTAGGGCTGCATCGAAGGAGGTACCTGACGATGGGAAGACAGCGCAGAGCTGTATGCCACAGGAAAGAGGCTTGCAGAGGAAAATAAAACTTAGTGCAAATGCGACTTTCTCTGTTGTTTCCTGGGCTTGGCACCTTCCTGCACCTGACGGTTGAGCTGATTAGGCAGATTAGAAGCCAAAGCTCAGCTTCCTAGTAGCAAAGGAAGGAGAAAGCACCCCTGCCCAAAAGTAGAAACAGGTTGCTCCTGCCCTGCGTGCTTCTCTTGGCTCCCCGGCATGTTTAAATCTATTTAAAACAAAACTATGGTGGTCCATTTTAATGTTGCTGAGTGGGATGGAAGAAGCGAGCGCCAGGCATCTCAGTGGGTCACCTTGGCCTCTCCTCGCTGTTTGAATCGGTTTGAAATTTGACATGCTGAGCTGGAGGGGGATTTTGGCAGAGCCTGGGGACAGCACGGTGCAAAAGGGGACGAGGCATCGCTAGCGAGCCTGGAGTGCACTTTCCTACATGCACGAGCTCTCTCTACCTCCTTCCCATCTGCGACGTGTAGCTGTCCTGCGCCATGGGGAGCGTAGGGTAACGTGTTTCGTCCTCTCCTCCTGGGCGACAGGTGCCTTCAGCCCTTTTTTCCATAAGTTTCCCAAATTGAGCTGGTTTTGTTTCTCGTGTCTTGAGTTGTTTTTTTCACTCGTTTTGTTTCTGGTCAATCCGAGCTTCCTTTTCTCCTGGGCAGGGAAACAACGGTGTGGTGTATCCCTTCGTAGGCTGAACTGCCTGATCGGTCGTTCTCTACCATCACAGTACCTCTGCCTCCTGCTCATCCGGGTTCCTTCAATTAAACCTCCTTTTTTATAACGTCCAGTTAATTGACGGCCAGTCCTGACTACCAGAATAAACCACAGGCGTTCCGTGGTGTCCCTGGGCTGGTGTTCAGGAACACGCCGGCTGATGTGACTCAGATGCGAACGGAGACAATCCCTGACCCTTCAGCGAGCTTAAAAACCCACACCACGTGTCCAGCGGTTCTTTACCCCCAATTCCAGGTCAAGGTAGGTTTCGGCTGCCCCACGGCATACGTGATGCTTTAATGCACGTGGAGTCTGCCAGGAGCAAGGCGGCTTTTAAAATGGAGCATGAACGCGGCCGGTCGCCAGCAATGGAAAGATTTCGTGGCGAGCCCGGTCTCGCCGTGGATGTTTTCTGCGGCCGAGCCCAGCCTTAGCTGGGACTTTGCATCCCGTACGCGGGCTCCTAATGATAGTCAGGCCCTGGGCATTTATGAAACAGCTTCTCCGGCCGTAGTGATTTATGCTAATTAGCATTGCTGGGGTGTTTCAGGGTTGATGAGACCTCTAGAAGGGGAAATAATCATTAGCGAACCACAGCCTCTCCACCCTCTCCTCTTCCAAACATCTGCTGCTCAACCGCAGCTGCACATTAAGGATTTCTCTGATCTCACATTAGGTTTTAAAGTATCCTGAGTGGCTCTCCCCACCAAGAGCAGCCACCCCCCAAATTGGGGAGGTGCCGGAGAAGCCGAGAAGGGTCCTCCGCAAGCCCACGTCCCAGCTGGCGCACGTGTTGGAGTTGTCACCACCCCCAGCACGGAGGGCTTTCTGCTGCAGTCCCTGCTCTTGTTTTGGGGTAGAAAATTAAATTGTGGAAGTTTCAGCCTGAGGCTGGACGTGGCATTTTCTTATCATTTGCCTTTTTATTTTCTCCCCAGTTCTTTGCTGGTCTTTTCAAGCAAGGAGCGGAGGAGCTACAGCCTTGTCTTTTTTTTCTTTTTTGCTATTACATCATCCCGCTAGAAGTGCTAATCGAGTCCTGGAAAACAACCTTGTTTGAACATGTGTATGGTGGGAATCAGACCAGACTGCCCTTGTGGTTTGCATTTTCATATTTCATGTTACCAGCATTTTCCTGTGGATTTCATTAAGCTGGGTTTGGCATGAAATGAAAAGGCAGAGTCTCCCAGCTTGTGCAGCACCGACCTTAAAAAAAACAGAAACCAGAAAACTAAAAAAAAAAAAAAAAAACAAAAAAACACCAAACCAAAAAACCCCAAACCACCCTAAATCCTGGCTTTAGGAACAAATAGATATTTATATTCAGTGTCTGGCTAGCATATATACATATATAAAGAATGAAGCACGACTGTTTGGTACCCTGGTGAGTGTACAGCCCATGGTTTTCATGACCGTGGCAGACCTTGGGCACAAGCTGCAGTGTTTGCAGTGCCCCAGCCGCTTGCTTCGGTCCGATCTGCTCGGCGTTTGTCCAGGCTCGCGGGGTTTTTCTCCTTCCTGCGTTAAGTTTTATAGCAGCTCTCCATTAGCTGGCAAGGCGGAGGCACTGCTGGTGCCCTTGGAGTTGTGGCAGGCTCTGTATCGCACATCTAATCTCGGCCAAAGAGGGATATTTTCCGAGTATTTTACCACGCGGGTAGGATTTACTGCTGCTGAGGTCAAAGCTGCCAGGTTGACGGGTGCCCACTTGCATCTTGTTTAATGCCACAGAAATTATGCAGCAAAGTTTTAATCTTGAGGTAAACAGAAATTGTTTTCCTTTTGCTAAACAGCTAAAAGCTCTTTGTTTGTTGGCTGGTGCAGGGGAATCACCCAGCCTTCTTCCCTCAGCTTGTCCCGTGCCGTGTTAACCCATCAGCCTGCGTTGTTTGCTCCGGATCTGTCCCTGTGCCCTTGACCTCTTTGCCTCCTGCGCTCGGGGCTCGAGGCCGAGCATCCTGACGGCTGAGAGCTCTGGGAAGGAGCTGCTCCTCGAGCCAGCCCCAGCACGGCCCCGCTGCTCGCAGCTCACGCGACGTCTGGTTTCGTGGCTGGAGAAAGTTGCTGGGTGCTCACTCGATAACATCCTGTGAGCTTCGGATTTAAGTATGAGGAAGATGCATCTCTGCCCCTGGGGTCACATTTCTGTCCTGGTTGCTGACTGCACATCAGCTCTTCCCTGGGAGCCTCGGCTCTGCCCCGATGTTGCTGATATGCCTGAAAGAGCGAGTGTGGGAAAAAAACCTTTCAGACAGCAAACTCCTCCACCTGAACTGGAAAGACAAGCCTTGGCTGTGTTGTTGGCTTATCCTTCCTCGAGAAAAGCAGCGGCAGCCTGGGAGGTTAAAGCACTTGTTTGCTTTCCATGTCCGTTCTCCCCTACCCCACTATTTTAGTGGTATCTTTTAAAAATGTGTTAGTCTGGCATTTATTGGTAGGGAAATCAGATTTATTGGGGACTGAAGGAGGTAACGTGCGTTTCATCTGTGATGGTAACTCAGTAAACATGTTTATTTCTAGAGATAAAAACCACAGTGGTGTACCCCGCCACAGAGAAACACCTTCAGAAATACCTCCGTCAAGAAGTGCACCTCATCCGCGAAACCTGGGAGGATTACAAGAACATAACGCTGCCCTTCATTCAGTCCCAGAGCTTCAGCGTCCAGGTATGGGTACCACCGCTTCCCCTCTGCAGAGACAGACGTCTTTGGTCTCCTTCTTCAACATGCTGGGCTGTCAGATGCCTCCTCCAAAGCCCATGTTGGAGGCAGAGGAGTTGGGAGTGCTCTGCCCCCACCTCCCTGATGGTTGCTCCATCAGCGTGTTGTCAGCACCCTCTCATCTGGCTGGGCAGCCTGCTTCTCAAACATGACCGGCTGCCGATTATTTCTGCTGGTCCCGAGTTGTGATGCTGCCTGAATGCATCCCCTCATCCATCGCACTTTCTTGAGGCTGTCTGACCTTTGGGGTAAGCTCAGCGATGCTAAACGGGGCTCTCTTTCCCCTAACCTCCCCTGGCGTCCCCATCCTTCTGTCCTCTGGGGCATCCTTCTCCATCTTTGCAGAAAAACGTTTGCCTTGGAGATGTACCCAAAGCTGCCTTCCTCAAGGTTTCTGGAGACTTTCTGTGCTGGGGCGTTCCTCCTCCTTTCCAAGGGTGGCTCCCTGGGCGTTGGTGCGGTTCGCTGGGCTATTTAGGAGTCTCTTGGGTGTTGTGGAAATGGGAAGGCACAGATTGTTCTTGGATTCCTGCATCACAGCTCACTCCTCAGGCTTTCTGCCCCTCTGCCATTCAGCTGTTCAGTCTGTATTCCAACGTGGTGAAGCTGTACTTTTAGTGTCCTTCTTGCCCCAGGCAGCAGCAATGGACTTTTTTCCCCATTTTCCATCCTTTTTGACCATTCCTCTCCCTGTCTTTCTTCTTTAGAGGCCAAAGGAACACAAGTCTGTAGGGGCTAATTAATTCCAGCCTGTGCAGAAGGGGGAATAAAACAAATCCTGGATCTGCTGAGGCTATCTGTTAAATTAATCCCCCAAAACCAACCAAGCACAGGCCTTGGGTATCCCCCCCACCTCTTTCCTGCTGCCTTAAACAGCAGCAGAACAGTTAACAGGGTTCACTGTTGCGATGTCTGCTTTCTAATAGCTTGCAGATGAACGTGAATCCCGCTTTCTGCGACTCGTACCAGGAGGCACCTTGCAAGCTGCAGTATGTGCTCAATTACTCCTCGCCCGCCTGCTTTTCTTTGCTCGGCTTTCCCGCGGGCAGCCAGGCAGCAACACCAATACCAGGCGGTATTTATTAGCTGGAGAAAGACAAGAGCGTGTTTCCACCAGACAGCAACCTGCATGAATGTTTTCTCCATGCTTTTGCTCCGAAGGCTGTTAAGTTTCCTGGTGTAACAGCTGCCTTCAGAAGGCGCTTGAGCTCGCTCTCTGTGCCTCTTCCACCAAATGCTTGCGAGCTGATTTCTGTGCACGGAAACATCTTCCTGGTGACCATCAGGAGCATCTGCCAAGAGATCTTGGTCAGCAGAGTCAGTCCTTGACCTCTGTGATTTGATAATGCAGTTTCTTGTCTTTGTCTAACTGGGTTTGACGAGCGGAAGGGGAAATGTGAAGGGTAACAGAAATATCAGTGGACTACAGAAGCGGCTGTGTTTTCTGCTGGAGGATACAAAGCATGGATGCTTTCAATAAATTGTTTTATTGTGGTGCCAGTCTCTGGACATGTGTTGTCCTTGCTGGGCTTGTGCTGGGAACAGCAAGAGCAGTCAGCTGATGACCTGCCCATCCCATGAGGCAGCATTGGGTTTAAAATTCAGCTCATCTGATCGGTGAATTTATTTAGGGCGCTGATAGCTTGGCCCTTGTGAAAAGAGCAGGTATTAAAAAAAAAAAAAAATAATCCCAACCAAGGCAAACTTTCATTTTCTGCTGAGCTTCCTGTCCTGCTTTCCTTCCGGGGTCACAGAGCACAGCGATCTTGTGCTGTGCTTTCCAAAATCGCTTTGAGAATCTAATCTTCTTTAAGACGTTGTTGCTAGGAAGAAAAGAGCAGAAATTTAAGCAAAAAAAAACAGATCGAGGGAGGAGAGGTTTGTTAGTCTCCAAGGATATATTCAGGTCAGCTCACAATGATCCTAATTTTTGATTGGATTAATTAAACTCTTGACAGAGTTCCTCAAAAGGGCTGTCTTTTTATCTTGAGTGCCTGGTGTGCACAGCATCCACTGAGCCAGCTCGCTTGGTGTGTCTGCGAGACTGGCTGCATCTTCCCTACCCACCTGGGGCGACCAAAATGTTTCATCCCTAAACTTGATGGGGAAAATGATGTTTCAAAATGGTTTCAGCTTTCAAGCCCTAGCCATTTTCTGCTTGCCTTGTCTTATCTTCTAGGGACCTGGCTGGGGTCTCCCTTGGCAGTCCGATACTTAAGGTAGATTTAAGTTAGAGCCCAACGTGCATTTTGAAGGTGTAAAGAAGGATGCTGAAGCTCAGGTTGGTAGCCAGGAAAAGCAAAGATGCTTTCTGCTCATCCTACTCTGTCACTTATCCCTGGTCTCTTCCATTTTATGGCTGAAATTCGTCTCTGGATCGTGCTTTGCTTTGAAGGAGGAGCGCAGGGGGATAACCAGAGCAGGGATTAGAGGCAGTCTGGAGGCTGAAGCTTTAAATATAGAGGAAGAAGAGCAGCGAGCTGTTTTCTAATCAGCCAGGAAACCAGGAGACGTGCATTGCCCAAGAAGACACATGCCTTTCGTATTTGCCCGGCGAGTGCTGGCTGCCAGCAGCCGGAGCTGCATCCAACCTCAGGCTCACAAGCAATCTGCTCCTTCCTTTCTGAATGTGAAAAATCAGCTGAGTTCCCTTCCCAGACCCAGTTGTAAAGGTTTCAGCGCAGGCTGGGAGGTAAAAAGGTGCAAACAGCCCTGCGGTGCTGCGCGAGGCATCTGCTGAGCCCCACAAGAGCTGGCTTCCACCGCTGCCTGCCTCGCCGGGGTCTGGCATGCTCCAAGTTGCTTGTGTTGGTGGCTGATCCGTCTGAACGCTTGTACCTGTCCATTGCCAACCGGTGGGAGCACGGAGGAGGGATTCCGCTGCCCCTTGGGTATTTTAGTGCTTGCAGAGGTTCCATGTCTGGCCACGTAAAGCAGCCAGGTCTGGTTTGTTGCTAGACCCCATTGGGGAGAATGATTTCCAAATCCTCTTAGGGGCAAATGCAACTATTTCTATGCTGGGCTAAACCATCTCTGTTCAATACCTCATCTCCAGCTGTGGCAAGCTGTTAATGCTTGAGAGGAAAAAAAAATCCCTGAATAATTTAGCTAGCCGGCGGTGCAGTGCCACGCAGCGGGATCGGGTGGGTATTATGCACTGAAGTGCTCATAATAGCCTGGAGTTTGTTGTTGGAGTGTTCTATGGATAATTAATTACAAATGTTATCAGCCATGAAATTATTTGGTCATCTTAAAATCAAGTTGTTGCTTTTTTTTTTTTTTTTTTTAAATATTCTACTTGCAGCGAATATGCACTAATCCATGAGCTTGGGCTAAACGTGCCTGAGGTGTTGGGGTTTTTTTCTCTGCTGGTTTATAAATTGCATATTTCTCTTTCAGTGGGTGTATAATATCCTGGAGAAGAAAGCTGAGGCCGATCGAATCATCCATGAAAACCCAGATCCTTGCAACGGCTTTGTTCTAGTCCCAGATTTTAAGTGGAATCAAAACCAGGTTCGTTTGCTCCTCTTATCTTTGAAGGGATGCTGCTTGTCTGAAGGTAATCCAGAGGAAATGTCCACTTTCGTGCTACTAATAGCACGCTAATGAAAGTTTTAGTAGGGAAATGCGTCCTTCCTGTTCACACTAAGTGGTGATATTGCCGGGGCCTTTTATCACGTGCTAATTGTGGACACTGCAAAACACAGGCTGTTCTCGCTGCTGCTGGGTGATTTATTTATTAGCTTTGCTTTCTCTTTCCTGTATTAGCTCAAATGTTGTCGTGATGTGTTTGAACCTAAATCCAGCTGCCTATTGGTTCCTGCTGAACTTGTTTGGGGTTTTTTGGTTTTTGCAAGCCTCAACTTTAGGCACAAACCAGGCAAATGTGTTGTCCTTCAGTTGCTGCAATTAACTCTCCTCCACACAATATTAAACAGATGGTCTTTAGCTTATGAGCAGCTGCTTAACCCCTCGTGGGAGTGGCCACTCGTTGAAAGACAGAGGTTTTTAAGCCCAAGCTGTAATCCTCAATTGAATGGCTCATTATTTCCTTGGACTCCACCTCCCTTTCATGCTCTACTTCAGGGGATGGGCCTGGGGAGATGAAACTCCACATGTGCACCCCTTGATGTCGGTGGAGTCAAAAAAAGTCCCCTTCGTGTTTCTGATCCTCAAAATGCTTCTGTGGGTGGCAGAGGGGAAAGTTACTGTATGATTAAAATGTAGAAATGGGAACTATAAAAAAAAAAAAGGGAACACAAGACAGTTTGTGGGCAACACACTTGGGTATTTCTGTGCTGGGAGCACCTATTTCTGGTCTCTGAGTCGCTGAGTCACCTGGGGGAATGACTTGGGGAGGACAGGTCGGTAAGTCACTGCAGGGTAGTCTCCGGTCACGAGGAACTGCTTGCACACCAGCTACTCCAAAAATCCCTTGCCAAGCTGTGGTGGGGTAACCAAGCTTGAATTTCTGCTTGTTCACCGAGAGGCGCGACCTTCTTCCTAGAGAGGCTTTGCAAAGCAGGTGATACGTGGCAAGCTTGCAGTCGTGCTTACGCCACCATGCCTTGTTCAGTGCCCCTTACTTTCAGGGTGGCAATATTTAGGGATCCTAAGAAGTGCAGCATGCCACCCCTTTCCTCGCTTCGAGCAAAGCCTCAGTGTAAATCCTCGCTCGCCGCAAGCAAGCTTCGCAACTCACATCAGGACTGGAGACGGATGGGCTAAAAATTGTGCTTTAGCTTTCTCTAGAGACCTGTTGTATCCATGTCTTGCAGCTAACATGGTCAGGGAGCGCTTAAATGGCAGGATTTGTCTTTAGGTGAGGTTTCCCCATGCTGCTGTTGCCTCTTGGTGTGCTGAACAGGATCTTCTTGATTTCTTTCCAATGGCTGGGCTGCTGTCTGCAGCAAGAGAGCCGTCATCCCTGAGGCTATCCGGGACCTTCGCGTTGCCTGTCTCTTTCCCAGGCAGGCGAGCCAGCGTCCCAGCAAGGGCTGTCGACTTCTGCCTTCGAGCCAAGGAATTTCTTCTTGGCTGTGGGTGACACCGAGCCAGAGCTGATCCCGGCAGCCCTGGGGCTGCCTGCGAGCACCGGTTCTTACTGCCGCGTTCCACCGAACAGGCAAGGCTACTAAATTAAATTAGGGAAGCGAGACAGAGCTCCCAGCAGGTCTCTCCGAGCCTCCCCTTAGAAGTGCCTTCAACAGCATCGCCTTGCACTAGCTTATCTCCTTGCCTGCAAATGCTACGAATTCACCTGTAATTATTTCAGGTTGATTGATGAGGGGAAGATTTCTCATTTGCATCGTGAAGTCTGCACGCTTGCTGCCGGCCTCGACCTTCTGGGCGCTGCGTCAGCTCCGGCTGCCCACCCTTGATAGTGGTTTGAGTTGGTTTCTTGGGACTTTTTTTTTTTTTAAATTTTTTTTTTTTGGTGTGGGTTTTTTTTCCCCCCACTTCTTTTGAGTTGGTTTCAAACCCGCAGGAACCCCGAGGCGTTGCCTGAAACGATGCCCGGCATGACATCATTCAGGGCCTTTTTAGCAACAGGCTTATTTGTTTCAAACAACAACATGCAGATGTTCTAAGGAGAAGAAATGTTTGCTTTTCCTCCCACCAGCCAGCCCTGATCCAAAGAGAACAAGCTGATACGCCGTCTTTTTCCGGAGCTGTGCACAGGCTGCTTTGGAAATCAAACCGAACCGTGAGCGTCGCTGTGCTGGCTGGGTGCAAATAGAAGCTTCGTGTTTTGAGAGCCCCGAGACAGAGTCCTGAGAGCATCTTTTGGCACAAGCATCTGTTTCCAAATAGCCAGATGGGTTTCTTACAGCCCTGAAAAGATCTGCTGCGTCTCAAATATCTAAACTCTTTGCTTTGCAGTGTTTGTATTAGAAAGCCACTAACTGAGCTGAAGGAGACAGGGATTTTTTTTTTTTTGAAGTGTAATGATCCACAACGCTACGTCTTGTTAAACATTGAATTCGATAAGTGGTTCAGGAGATGCCAAAGGTCTGGCTGAGAGCTGCTGAACTGATGTATTTTACTGCACTGGGGTTGTCCGGTGACCGATTAAGTCTTAAAAATAGTTATTTATAGAACTGGTGCGACTGGGAAGTGGCCGGCTATTTGCACAGTGGAAATATAGGAAGCTTTTCACTTGGAAAAATCTACAGTCGCAGTTTTGGCCGCTGCGATTCACTGTAAATCCTCGTCTGAGTGTGGAGATAAACCATTTGCTTGCTCTGCAGAAAAGGCCATGCTCGACACGGCGTCCATGCGTGGGGGTTGCTGGCAGACCCCACAGCCTCCTGGGCTCGGGCTGGTGGGTGCCTCAGTTTCCCCCACGTAGCACGGTGGGCGCCAGCACCTTTTCTGCCAGCCTCGATCTGCACTGGGACAACGTTTTTGAGATGCTCAGGGAGATGTTGTGAACCTGCAAGGGCAACAGCAAGTGCTGTGTTTACAGTAGGAGAGGGTTGATCGATCGGTCTGCCTTTCAAGCGGAGATGATATTTGTGATCCCGCTGTTTGTTGATTGGGGTGAAGCTGCCCTCTTCTGTTTTTTCCTGAACAAAACCCAATTTGTCCAAAAATGATGCTTTGAGGTGTACAGTGGGTTTGTAAGCGCATCTTGCACTGGGAGATTCATACTGGATTCAACCCAGCTTGGGTTTGGGTTACACACGACGGCAAGTAGCCCCTGGAAATCTGCGGTTGGTGTGTCAGGTCCAAAGTGCTCGTGGCTCCGTCTGCCCTTTCTGCGGTCACCTTCGTCACCATCTCTCTCTCTGCAGCTGGATGACCTCTACCTGATAGCCCTCGTTCACCGCCGGGAGGTCAAGTCGCTTCGGGACCTCACCGCTGAGCACCTCCCACTGCTGAGGAACATCTTGCAAGAAGGCCAGGTAAGTGCGAGGCCGGTCCGACGCTGCTCTCCTGGCCAGGGAGAGCACGGCCTGCCTGCCGCACGGTCGCTGCCTGCATTCTCCGGCAGCTGCCTGACCAACGCGTGCACAGCATCTGGGTGGGGACCAACGACCGAGAGATGATGATACGTCACGAAGCAGGGCTGCGCTGCCCTCTTTAGCATCTCTGCCCGGAGACCCCCATCCCTGCTGCTCCGTCGGCACCTTTCCCCGGGGCATTGGACAGCCGTGCCGCATTTGAGGCGTTTCAGGCGTTCTCGATATTTCTCTGTTAGCAGTGAGCTGCAGGAGTCGAGCCCTGTCCTCCTCGTGTTGATAACTTCCTTCCCAACCCCTCAACCGTTTTCACTGGCCGACGAGCTTTTTCCAGCCCCGTGACAGGGCATGCTTGGCAGATGAATGCACGATAGCTTCTCTTTCCTTCACTGTGTTAGAAATTTGGAAAGTAATTGCACTGGGGAAAGCGGAGATTAATTAAGAGATTAGTCAGGGGATTGCAGCGCGCTGAGCAGCGAACCAAGCCAGCGTGCCAGAGTTCACCGTTGCTGTTTATAGCTTTAATTACAATGGCTGGTAACAGGATCCCTGTAACTTGCTGAGCGAGCCGAAGCGATAAGGGTGGAAGGGAAAACAATACGAGCGGAGAGCACGTCCCGTCATGGAGGGCGAAAAGTGGGGCTGCTGGAGGCATCGCTCCATCCCTGCGGAGGCTGAAACAGAGGATGGGGAAAGAGCTCTGTCCTTCCCAACTTCTCCCTTGCCGTGAGGATGGAGGAAGCAGAAATTACTTCTGCCTTTCTCTCCACCTTTTGTGCCATCAGGGATGCTCCTTTCTGACCGTTGCAAGGTCTGTCTGTCTAAGTGCAGCCTGCCCCCAGCCGCCCCGTGCCCTCGCTGCGTGTTGCTAGTCCTGACCTGTGGGGTTTTTTTTCTTTTTCTCCTTAGGAGGCCATAACGAAGCGCTTCGGCGTGCCCGGATCCCAGCTGCGAATCTACCTGCATTACCGACCCTCCTACTACCACCTGCATGTGCATTTCACCGCCCTGGGCTACGACGCCCCAGGCAGCTCCGTCGAAAGAGCCCATCTCCTGGCAGATGTGATTGACAACCTGGCGATGGACTCCATGTACTACCAGAAACGGGCTTTGAGCTTCACCCTTCGGGCTGATGAACTTCTGCTTAAGAAATTCCAGGAGGCAGGAAGAGTGTGAGCTGGCAGAGGCACTTTTGTATCTTTTTATTTTTAATAAATGCCCGTTTGGGGGGGGGGGGGTTTAAAGGTTTTGGTGCTTTTATTTTTTTTAACTCTGATTTTGTACAAGTTGGGGCTGACGGCCCATTGCTATGGAAACTGTTCCTTCTGCTCAAGTCAATTAAAACGCTGATTGAGTAACCCCTTTTAGCGTACTGGTTTTTACCAGGGTCATAGCACCAGACTGGGAGCCTCTGGGATGCAGTGAGCAGAGGAGTTTGGGCAGGAGGGTCTGTGTGCATCCATCTTCTCCACCCAAAAGAGCCCCAGCCACCAAATGTCAGCCCAAATGGGGGAGTAGGCAGCCAGAGGGGTCCAAGAAAACCCGCCATCCTCAGAAAGCTTCACTTATTTCCTAGGGATTTACCCCTGGGAGCGGGATTGCAGCTTTCCTGGGGCAGGGAGGGGTTTCTTGCTCCAAATAAATCAAATGACTAACCCGAGTCCTTGCCCCTCCCGGCCAGCCGGCAGCCGTGGGCTCTGTGAAGGCAACCACAATGGCGCATGCTGCCTGATCCCCAGCCTCAGAGCCATCACCTTTACCCTGCTAATTAGTCATGTATCTGGCTTAAATGAGCTCATTTAAAAGGGCAGCCCCTCCCTGACACAGGCTTCTCAAGATTTTTCAAGGAATCTTCAGCGTGCTTGTTAAAAAAAACCCCTAAAATAAATAAGATTGCTCTTCCTTCTGCCAAGGTGGTGGCACGGCAGGACAGTAAATGCCTTCCTGCAGCTGGAGGGTCCTGGCAAAGGAGCCTCCCGAGACCCTGAATGACTTTGCTGCCACTTTCCAGCTCCAGTGAGGTTTTTCCTGCTCCTTCAGCGAGATACCAACTTCTTCCTCGCTGCCCGACCCTGTTTAAACAGTCCTCACGCCGTGACCTGGTGAGAGCTGCCCGTTGTGGTGGGAAAAACCGATTTCTACGTACAGAGAGAGGCTTGGTCCGCCGACCCAGCCATCCTTTCCCCTGCATCTTCTCCGCCGGACACCAGCCTCTGAAAACTTCATGAGTTCTTGCTGCCAAAAAGGGCTCTGGTTTCTAGTCAGCCAGTAACCAGGGATGTAATTGCAGGAATCCTCTTGCTGGCTACCCCAGTTATTTAGTCCTTTCAATGCACTGGGCTCTAAGAGGGTTTTTTTTTTTTGCTGATGGCGGCGGGGGGGAAACCAGATGTGATCAGTTCTTTGCAGGGCTGCTCGGTGTGCTGCAGCGCTGCCCTGGGATGGAGCGATCTGGAGCTGGCTGGATTGCCAGTAGCATCATCAGAGATGGCCAGGGCTTTGTTCGGCTCATCCGATTAATAAATATTCAGGTCAGGCAGTTTCCCGGTACCTTTTGAGCAGCAGGGAGAGGCAGAGCATCTGGATGCAGCCACCTTTTCTTATTTCTCTGCAAAAATGCAGTGCGTGGTAAGAAAGCCAGGGTAATCTGTTAGGGGAGTCTTTCCCTCTTGTTTCAGATCTACCCGTCTCCAGAGCTGAGCACGTCTGGGGCCAGAGTTGATTTAGGAGCTGGGGAGCAGTGGATCTGGAGATGATCAGCGTGGTTGGCCGTCCCCTGGCTCTTTGCATCCCTAGCTTTTAAGTTGCTAAGGGGAAGGGATGAATTTTTTTCGATACCAGAGCGCTTTCCGTGCCAAGAGGGAGCTTGGTCTCCCTGGGTGAGGGAACATCACAGTTTTACGTACGCACCTAGGTCAGCCCAGGAATGGAGATGGTTAAACAACAGATGGGACCATCCTGTCACCCAGGAAGCTTCCCTGTTCTTCAGGTATTAAAAAACCAAACTGTCTTGAAAATAGACTTTCCGAGGGCTGCGACAGACGACGGAGCAGCACATCTTCCGCAGACCATCTGTCTGCTCCCGCTGGAGGAATCGTTTCTCCTGGGAGACTAGAAAACGTGCTGCCTGGCCATCACCCATCTCCTTTGGGAGCAGGGTGGGGGGAGACGTGGAGCCCAGGACGGGGGCTGTCCCTGCCTGCCCCAAGAGAAGAGGGCAGGGGGATGCATTTTGATGGATATATGGCTGGAGCCTTCAAAGGATTTATTGAGGTCCTGGGGCTGGGTTTGCAAAGCCAGGCAGCATTTCTAGGCTATGGGTTGAGGAAGGGTGAGCCCGAGGTGGTCGATAGGACAAAGCCGGCTTGTGTTGGGCATGAATCGCCCCATTCTTGTCCCTCTCGAGCGGATGCTGCGAGCCTGGCCGAGGGCATCCCCCTCCTCCTTTATTAATAGACGGTGCTCGCCTGGCTCCTGCTTTGCCCTCGTCCCCCTTTTTGGGAGCGTTTCGGCTGCGGCGCGGTGGCGCGAGGCCGTCCTGGGATGGCAAAACCTCTGCCCGCGCACTCGTGGGGCAAGAAAAGGGTCCCGTTCCTCACTGCGGCAGCCGGGGCATTTTCTAAACCATTTTATTGATGTGATTTCCGAATAGCTTTGGACCGGGTGATGGAAGAGCTCATTAAAAATTCACTTCTCAAACAGCCAGGATTTTTTTTTTCTCCCCGCTTTTCTTCTCCAAATTACTCAGCGCTCATCATGCTGAATTAATCTAACTGGCAATTTATCCTTTGTAAATTAAATATTAGGGCAGGGTGTAGTCATTAGCAGTGACTAACTACCAAGCAAACGCTCGTGGCATTCTGCTAAGGCAGCAAATACGTTTCCAAAGCGCGGTATTTTCTGTCGGCTTTTAAAAACGCGTCGTCTACCAGAGCTGTGGTGGCCACTGGAAGCTCTTCGCTGGTCTTTGGGTCCACCCCAGGGGTCCCTTGGGAGATGGGTTACCCAAGGAGATGGGAGCAGGCAACGCGGGCGCCCCGTGGATGCACGACTGGTGCGCTCAGGTGTCCTGAGGTTCCTACGGGGTGGATGCAACTGGGGTCCACCGCTTGGCATGGGATCACCATCGTTTCCCCAAACCTTGGTTGAAGATCAAGCCACAGCACTGAGACCTCTCGGCATGGAGATCCGGGCAAGGCAGCTCATGTGGGATACGTGGAGCTGGAGCGGCTCCCCGACGCTGGATTTGCATCTCTACAAGGGCTTTTATTCTGCTCTTGGTTCTGTTGATGCCGCCCCAGGCCATGGCCGTGGGGGGATTCTCCGGGATGGAGTCGTCATCCCAAAACGAGCCCATCCCACCATCACCAGCGGGAGGGAGCTGGGGACCGAGAATATCCTGGGAAGCGAAGCTTTGCAGCCTCTTTTAATATTCTGTCTTGGGGGCATGGTAAAAATAGACATTTGGGATGCATTATTATTGCTGGAGTTCTACTGAACGCCATTTATTGGTTTCAGATGCAATAAACCTAGCGGGGGAACCCAAGAGACCGACGGGTCTAAATACCCTTCAAGCAAATCCCAGCTCCCCCTGCTGAGCTGCGGCCCCAGTAATTACCCCAGGATCGTCTATGAGCTGGTGGCAATTAAAGCCTAATTACGGTGGGCTTGCCTGTCACCATGGGTAAAACTCTCTGCCCCGTTGCCTCGCTTCTTGCCAGCAAGGAACCCCCATCCTACGTAGGTTGAGGGACGAGGCGAGGATGCTCTTCAAATATTGATGCCGTTGTTCAGTTAGCCTTGGTAGAACCGCAGCCATCAGCTCAAGAGGTATTTTATCAATTAATATTGTCGGCGCTGGACACGTCGGTCTTCAAATGGGGCTTGTGCCCTCCAGGTTCCCTCTATCTCTTGCTTTCCGGCCCGGTAAAGAGGAATAAACTTTGCTGCCTTCGGCAACGAGCAGCAGAGCCAATATTTCACATTATTTCCTATTTAAAAATCAGCGTTAATATTGCTAATTATCTCAGGGATTGGCATAAACCCCACCCTGGCGCGGCGGTGCGGTGGATTTTGAACTGTAGAAATAAAAGCCTCGAGGGGTCGGCTGTTGATTTTGTCTATCGTGATGATGGGATGGGATGGAAATGAAATCCCATGGGAGACCCAGGTGGCCGGGCATGGGGCATTCCTGCGACTCGAATTAATTTCTCTGCAGGAAAACAAAAAAATACCCAATAACGATGATTTTAAGCAAGACCATCCCCAGAGCCTCTGTGCATCGTCTCGCGGTGGTTCGGCCGGCGGATTTGATGGGGGAACGGTGCGAACCCCCCCGGCGCAGCGTAAATCTCCGGTGGGGAAAGCTTTGCCCCCCCCCTCTCCGCCAAAATTTGGTGTGAGATGCTCTTATTTGGGGGGGTTTTGGGGGAGATTTGTGCTAAGCGGGGGGGG
>WAAD01024284.1:47718-58609 GCA_013389945.1 Fregata magnificens
CAGCGCTGCCTGCTTTGTAGTTCCCAGGCAGGGTTTGCACGGGGGTGTGCGTGTGTGTGCGTGTGTGTGTGCAAATTGGGGATGGGGGGGACCCCCCCGTTAACCCAACCTTGGACCCCCACCGATGCATCCCACTCCATCGGTGCCCCGGCGAGCGCGACACACCGGAAAGCGAGAAAGCGGCTTTATTTCTGTGGGGTTTTTTTTGTTTTGGTTTTTTTTTTTTTTTTTAATTATTATTTTTCTAATTAATGTAATTAATTAGTGCCTGAGCGTGGTTGAACTTCCAGGTGGCGAAGCGTGCGCGGGCAGCGGCGAGAGGAAAGCCCCTGTTCTTGCGATGCCCTTCCGGCTGCTGCCGCCCGATCCCCGGCAAAACAAAACCCCTGCGTCTCGCCGGGAAAAACCGGCCTTCGGCATCGTTCCTGCCCACGGCCGCCGCTCAGGAAGGCGAACCCACCCCGAGATCCCCAGCAAGAGAGTTTCTGGCATCTCCCGATAGCGTACGGGGGGCTCGTTTCGATGGGTATGTGCGATATTAATGCCCGGGTGCCGGTGTAAGGAAGGGAAAATCCTCCCGGAGGCCCTGGGGAGGGGAGGACGTGCCCCGTGAGCGGCTCAGGACGGTATCGCTCTCGCGGCGGCGCGGGCTGAGGATGATTTATTTAAGTGGTCTGAGCTTCCCCCCCCCCCCCCCCCNATCGTCTGACCGGTTGACGGATGCGCTCTGGTAGCCTGGTGATCCCAAAGGGGTAGGAGGGACCGATTCTGGCGTGGACGGAGCCGCCGGGAGTGGGATCTGGGCACCCTGGTGCAGGATACTGATAAATCCCATCCCGTCCCATTGCGTGCGCCTGGAGATCTCCTCTCCCATGCGATGGGTTCGTTCCCGGGGTGAGATGAGGATGCTTGCCCCAGGACAGCAGGAAAAGGACCAGCCGGGCTATTCCCCATTGATCTTTCAATGCCAGGTCTTTCGCAGGGGGAGCCGATGGGGTTTTATTGTTCCAGGGAGCGGAGAACAAAGGAAAAATCTTCCTCCGGGGGCTTTTTTGTGCTCCTCAGGTTGGACATCGGGCACGGGATGCGTCTTTCCCCATCGCGTTAATAGAGCGATGCCCGCGCAGTCCTGATGCCCGGTGGGTTGGTGCCGGGCTGCTTGGCGACCCTGGTCCCCATCTCTTAGCGAGATGAGCTAATTAAAGTCTTGCGGCAGAGCTTTTGGGAAAGCCCTGCTGAATTTGCCTGTCTTCTCTGCTGGGCTCTCCCTCCAACCCCTCTCGGAGATGAAGAGGCTGGTGGCGGAGGGATTACCCAGGCTTTGCCAGCTGCCTCCGCTCAGGCTTTCCACGGCGAGCGGCAGGGCAGAGTGACACGGGACGGACACCCTGGGCAGGGCAGAACCCCGGTTTGGTGGTGGAGCTGATGATTTTAAGTGTGTACAGAGAACCTTCTCCCTTTGCTTAGCGAAGGGGCTGGAGCAGGCGGGGGGTCCACGCCGGTCACTGGTCTCGGTCCGGAGCTTTGGAGTCGGGGATCAGCCGTGCGGGGGGATGCGCTGGCACTGGTGGCTGCAGTCAACTTGCACTTCCCCTTCCTGTTGCATTGCACTTCCCCTTCCCTTTGCATTGCAATTCCTGTTGCATTGCGTTGTGTTGCATCGCAGCTCTCCGTAGCATGTGCCGGATCCCTGGGAAGAGCCGGGATCTTGAGCAGAGGACTTGGAGGTGGGCTCATCCCAGGAGATGTCCGCCTCCAGCTCCGGTGCTGGCTGTCCTGCAGCAGTGAGGTCTCCTCTTCCTACCCTGGCTCCTAATGACATGTCCAACCTCTAACGAACTCCTAACGTCCTTATAAGCTATAGGACGGGATCAGCGCCCTTTGCTGGATTCTCCCTAACCCCTGTGCTTAATTATCTGCATCATTAGAGGGCTCCTTGCTCCTCCAGCTCTGGGCAATGATTTAATAGCAACTGCTATGGCAAGGCACCGAATCCCACGAGGATCCGGGCTAAGGGCTCTGCAAATGTAAATATAAGAGGAGGACCTGTCTGTCGACCCTAATTTTAAGGGATGTCCGCCATGGAGATCTGTGAGTAGGGTGTCTTCCAGAGCTGGGACCGTGATGGTGACCGGAGCATCCTCCTGGTCCCTAGCCTACCCATGGAGTGCAAACCCACCCGTGGAGTGAAAACATCTATTTAAGTCCATTTTAAACTCTGGAATAACCATGCTTACGTCTCCAAGCCTGGATTCTTATAGCTTGTGCCGTCCCCATGCTTGCAGCCAACCTCAGAGGGGGATGCCAGGCTGTGGAGGTGGGAATGCCAAGCCCAGCCCTGGTGAGACCGGGGCCCTCCACGTGCCTGTTTTCGGGGGGGTTTCGGCCGGCAGCGATTCTCAGATTGAATCCCACTAATTAAAACTAATTATTTGGCAATATCACTAAATCCCACGTATTCTGTTGCTTATTCTCTTGTATAAGGCGACGGCCCCGTTGCTTTAGTCCTGAGTATTTCAGAGCTGGTTTGGGCTGGGAATCTTGTTCTCAAGAGCTTTTCCTATCATGCTTTTTTAAAAAAATCAATAATTTATTTAATTTTTCCCCCCTTTTGGTTGTTTTCTCTGGCCTTAGCACAATGGCTGCATAAGGAGTAGGGATGTGGTCCTCGTCCTGCAGAGGCTGGCATCCCGGCTTCGCCCGCATCCCTATGGGGATCCCATCCCGCTCTCCCCATCTCAGGCTGGGGATGCCGGGCTGGGGCCGGTGACCCTCGTACGATGCCGTTGGTGACACTTGCATGAGCGGTTTTGATTTTGCTGTGAGAAAAGGAAATGATTTGGTGTTTTCACGCTGCTCTTTGCAACTTCTGGTTCTCTTCTTTTTTTTTCAGTGTTTCTTTTTAACCTCCCCTCGCACTTGGACACCGGCGGCTTCTCCGTCTTCCGGCCGCGATCCTCGTGTTTATTGAGCTTTTTCTAGGAAAATCCTGCGTCTTCTTGGGAGGGAAAAGAGAAAAAAAAAAAAAAGCCCGGTTCTTGCTAATCTCTTGTGTTTCCAGCTGCTGACCCCTTGCATGTGACTGGGGTTGGGCTGGAAAGTTTCCTTGGAGGAAGGAGAAAGGGATTTGGCCGGCGTGGAACCGCAAAACCGGAGAAGGAGCCCCCCTCCATCCCGGTTTTGCTTCGGACTGGCGGATGCTCGGAGCGGTTTCAGGCTGGCGCGGGCTGCGGCTCCTCTCCAGGATGTGCTTTGCCGTCTGCCGGAGGCCGCCAAGCTGTGGTGCCGGCATCGCTGGCAGACGCTGCTCCCGTCTGGTCTGGCTCCGCCGCGCCACGGATCGGCGCAGGATGGTGACCGCCGAGCCGCCGGGAAGGTGGGTGGGAGCGATGGCGGTGGGAAGGATGTGGGCGAGCGCTTGCTTCGGGGTGTTCGGTGCGTGATGGGGCCGAAGCGGCAGTTTTGGGGGAGCAGGATTTGGTAGGCGCTGGCGGACGGGGCCAGATTCTGCACATCCCCTGTGGATCCTGCCCTGCGATAAATTGCTCTGGCACAGAGGGAGACGGGGTGCAGGTTTGCTGGCGTCACTTCCACGGGGTGCTTGGGACTTCTTGAGCGCCCAAGCCGCCGTGCATGTGGTTTATATTAATTACGGGCAAGTTATTTGTATAATATCGATGTGGGTGTTAACGTGCCATCGGGTATTTTTGGTTTTAAGGTGTGTATTTACATGCTGGCTGTGTGAAAGGGCACGGCGGAGCTGCGGGAGGGCATTGGCAGGCAGCCTTGCCCGTGCCACCGGTTTGGGTGGCCGGGGTCACCATCCCGGCACGGCACGTGCTCTGCCGGCGTGTCCAACGGGGGTGGGTTTGACCACCCATGGGTGCTGCTGGTCCCTGTCCCACGGGCTCAGGGACGGCTGGAGGGGGCCGGGGGGCTCCCCACGGCGTTGGTCCCTTGCGGAGGACCACTCCGTCTAAGCTAGGATGGCATGCTCCGTCGGCTCCTCGATGCCATCCCGAGGATGCTGGGATGCTCCTGGGTTTGCTGAGCCACTCAAGGACCATTGTGGGATGCAGCCCGTGCCGGTGAGGGATGCTCGGAGGTGGGATACAGTGGTCCCTGGGGATGGATGGTGCAGGGGTGCATTGTAACGCAACCAAAGCTGTTTTAAATGACGCAGCGCCGGAGGAGGACTCTCCTCCCGACACCACGCCTGCAAAATTATATCAACAAATCTATGGAGGGATTTCTCCTCTTCTTTGGGGTTTTTTGGGGGGTGTTTTTATTGCAAATCAGGATCAACCTAAATCACAAAGCTGCGCCCAGGTAGGACTGAGCAGGGGGTTGGCTTCCTTTCCTTCCTTATTTGCAGGTTTAAAAATATATAAACTGAAGCTTGTTTGGTTTTTTTTTAATCCTGGGTCTGTGAAGGAGTCTTTAACCTGAGCTCACGCTGTTGGAATTCCCCACTGCGCCTGGGAGAGGCTCCTCGCCTCCGATCGCTTCCAGATGCTGTTCCCGCTTCGGCTCTTCCCCTTGCAAAATGTCTCCCCCAGCTTGCCGGCAGCCTCGCCGAAGTTTTCCCGGCTGGATTCAGCATCCTGATATCCGGCCGGGTTGAGTCAGCCGAGCCTCAGTTTTATTAACCAGAGCGTGATGCCGGCAGCGAGAGGTTGCAACTTGCCCCGTGGCCTTGCACAAGCTAGAGCCCCGGGTCAGATCCTGCGTCAGGTTTTGAGCCGCTTGCGACATTTCCATCGGGTGGTGTTTTAATTTCCTTTTAAAATATATATATATAAAAATATATATGAGCTGGGCTGGAGTTTGGGGCTCGGGGTCCCTGCTGCACCCCCTGCCTGTGCTGCCGACCTGGCAGAGCTCCCCTGAGCCCTGAAACAGGGGGAAACTGAGGCAGGACAGAGCTGAGTAAGAGTTGAGGATGCTTTAACGCTGCAAACCTGCTGCTCTGGGGCTTTGCTGATGCTGTACGCATGCTGCCAGCCGAGCATCCCCATGGCAGATAATAAAACACCCCTGTCCGGGTATTAAATCCTCATCCCGGCAGCTCCGTGGCCGTTGGGCTCGTCTGACCCCCCGCCGGCGTGGGGTTCGTGGGGTGGGATTTTATGGCACGAGGATGGATCCGGACCCAGCTGGGTTGGGAACGGAGGAGAGCGCCAGGGCATGGTGGGGAAAAACGGGGTGGAAAGTGCATCCCCCGACAAATTTGGCTTTAGCATCCTTTGGCATCCTTATGGTCCTCCAGCAGCTGCCGTGGAGCTGGGGCTTCCCAGGCCCCTTTGCTACCTAATCAGCAAAGTCGCTGCTTAATTCCAACTGCATTTACAAGTTAAATTGACAGATTATCTGTATTATGCAAACGCATATTTAAATCTTAATTATTTATTTGCCTGGCTCGCCTAAATGCATGGAGCGTCTGTAAATCAGCAGCTTTAAGCCTGGGGATTCTCTTCTCTTGGAAGCATGGAGTTTTGCTAAGAAATAAACATAAAATAAGCTTTTTTTGGTCTGATGGGTGATGCTAAACACCCCAGCTTGGAAACAGCGGCGATTTCTTGTGCTTATTTCTTCCTTTTTTTTTTTTTTTTGGGGGGGTGGTGGTTTATCACGGGAGGCTTGTCCTTAAATAGCAGTCGTTTATTTTTAGGTTGGTCGCTGCCTCGGATAATCCAGCTTGGCTGGGCAGCTTTGCTTTTCTTCCCATTTTCAGGGATTTAGTAGGAATAGGTTTATTAAATTATTTCATTTTTAATTTAAAAATGTAATAAATTTAATACATTATTAATTTAATTTAAAAAAAAAAACACAGTTGGGGTGGAGGACGGGGGTCCTGCTGGTGGTGGCTCTTCCGTGCTCTCCTGGCCAGGGAGCATCCGCCGGGATGCTGGGGTGAGGATCAGCAGGGAAACCTCTACGGAAAAATCGCATCCCGCACTGGAATTACACCTTTGGCTCAGCCGAAGGATGGTCGGGAAACGGCCGGATTATCTCCCGCTGAATACCTGCCAAATGAATAAGCTCCTGGTCCCGGGGCGATAGCGATCGGGGTGACGTGAGGGATGTGCCGGGCTTGGAAACACCTCGCTCATGCCAAGTAGAGACGTTTTCTCTGGAGGAGGAGGAGGATGAGCTCACCTGGATTTTATCCCCTCCCAGCCCGGCTTTTGCTCTCTCCCGCCTCGGGAGGTAGTTTTAACCGAGGGAGACTGGCGCCGGCGATGGAGTGCCGACAGACGGACGGACGGACACCTGCCTTGCTTCAGGTCTGGCTGGTGGAAGGAGGAAAAATGCCGTCTCCATCTCCCCCCTCCTCTTTTTTAACAGCCCTCGGGGAGGGTCCGGTCCTCCACGGGGAGCATGATGGATGGGAGGGATTCGGTGGCTCGTCCCTGCCCTGCACGTCTCCCCTTGCCTGCGCAAGTCCCGAAAATGCCCGTGCCCCCCGGGGATGCTCCCGCACCGGGGCTGAGCCCCTCAAAGGACTGATCCTGGCTGGCTTTAATCTTTAATAGGGGAAGGGATGCGGCTGTTGGGTTTTTGTTTTCTTCCGCTCGAAGCCACGAGCATCCCGGAGGGGAGACGTCGGGGAGCGAGCACAAGCTGCCTTTTGCCCCCTGCAAAATTGGAAATACTAAAATGCAGCCTGGTAGGCAGGAGGGGAAACTGAGGCAGGCGGTGTGGCTGGGAGCCTAGGGAGGAAAAAGGAGCAAAATTCAGCTTGTTTAGGGTTTTTTGAGGGATACGGGACATTCATTTCCTGCCGGGATCAGCTGCCAGATGGGTTGATCTGCCCGCGGCGATTGGTGGAGACGGCAGCTCTCGACCTGGCGGATGCCTGAACCGCGATGGGTTTTTTCCGGACCTTGGGCTGGGAATGGCCGATTGCATCGGCTGATGGTGAGGGGATCGCTTGAAAGGCTGGAAGAGAATCCTGGGGAGACCAGAGGCGATCCGGCTCCCAGCTCTTCCAGTCAAGCTGGAAAGACCAGCTTTGGGCAAGACCTCGGATCCTCCCCGGCGGGGCCCACGTGCTTTAAGGGATCGCAGTCTCCTGCTGATCCGGGGCTGCCGCGTCCTCCTGGGAGGATGCTGTGGGGAAGGAGGCATCCCCCTGCCCACCCTCAGGCAGCTCTGAGCATCCTCCTCATCGTCATCTCTACGGGCAGGGGCCGATGCTGCGCCGTGAAGTGCTTTAGCAGGAGCTCCCTGTGGAGAGTTTAACCTCATTAGCGAATCCTATAATTCATGGCTCCAAATAAAAAGGCTCCTTGTTGGCAGCGATGTTGGATGCTCTGGTGGATTCAAGGCTGCTGGTGCAGGAAGGTGAATTTTTGGGGCACTTGCAAAGTGGCTCCAAGTGCATCTGGTTTGGTTGTTGATTGCCCCAAGCCCTCTGGTTTAATTGCTTCCCCCCAGCAAACGGTGGAGGTAGGAGAAAGCAGCTTTGGCTGGAGACCTGGGAAGATGTAACACCGGGATGGAGCCATCCCTCATCCTCCCAGGGCATCCGTGGAAAACTCTCCCTGGGGAGAAGTACCCAGCCTTGATGGTAGGAGAAAGCATCTCGGAGGCACTTGGTGGTTTCCTTCCCCATCCCTTGCACAGGGACATACCCCCTTTGTTAAAATTAACGGGGTGTTAAGAGCAAAGCACGCCTTGGGGAAGGCTTGCACCGGCTTGGTGGCCCCCAGCATCTCTCGCCTTTGCTTTTCCCAGCTAGAGGAGATGAAGAGAGGTAAGGAAACCTCCTGCCCTTCAGAGTTTCCCCTTGGAAGCATCTTGGGCTCGAGCACCGGCTGTGGAGAGAGCCTTGCTGGTCCTGCCCAGGCCACCCTTCCCCATCTGCTTTGCCCTTCCTTGCACCAAACTGGGCTGAGCTTGTTCCTCGTGTGGTTTTTTTTTGGGGGAGAGCTGTGACTCCCACCATCCCGCATCCATCCCACCGGGCAGGGAGGGAAGAGCAAAGCTGGCTCTCGGCTGCTAAGTCAGATAGCAATGGGCTTGCTCCACCTGGCTGGCTCGTTTTCCCCCTTCACCCCACCTTGCTGCTCATTAGCTGTGGTAATTAAGCTGGATGCAGAGCAGCTGTCCTTGCAGAGAGGTTTTTCTTTGCGAGGCAGCACGGCAGAAGTGTTTCTGTGCATGGCAGTTCCTTGGTAGGGCTTTTCCTTCCCCAAATCATAAGGATATTACAGTGCCAGGCAAGGATGCGTAATTTGGAAAGTTTTGGGGGAAGAGATGCTGGAGATGTAGGATTAAGGAGCGCCCTCCGCGCGGGAAGGTGGGAGAGCTGCGGAGCATCCCAGGATGAGGAGGGCTGCATCCCCCTTTCCCTGGGAAAGGGCATCACCCGCTTCCTAAAAATCCGAGTGAGTCGTGGAAGGGGATTTTGGTGGGAAAGGCCAAGAGGCGTTGGGGAAACCTGCAGCGAGGTCCGGGCTCTGAGCGGCAGCGCCTCCTCCTTAAAAGCAGCTGGAAGCCTGGCCCTGGGTGCTGCCGGTGCCGGAGGAGGTGGGTGGCTTTGCGGAGAGCTCAGACATCCTCTGCGACACACGGTGGCTCGCCGGGGCCCTGGGCTGGGTCCCCATCGGTGCTTGGAGGTGCCCTGGGTGGGGATCAATAGGGATCCACTGGATCCTCTGAAGGCCGATGGCTGCTAAGTGAAGCATCCCTCGCGCGCTGCCGGTGTGGGTTGCCGTAGCCCTAAGGATGTTCTCCCTTTTCCCTTTGCCAGGGGAAGAGAGGATGGCCTCGTAGATCCCGCCGAGCTCCTGCCTGCTCTGCCTGGACCAAGAGAACGGACCGTAAGTAGCCGTGACCTCCTGTCAGCTTATCGCCGCCCCGATGGGGGCCGGCTTCAGCCTCTCCCGCTGCCGGGGATGCTGGAAAAAGCTCTCCCTGAGACAAGCATCCTCCTCCCGGCGTGGCTGGTGGGGTTAACGGAGCATCGAGTCGATGCTGGAGGTGCAAAGTGATGGAGCGGGTTATTTTCCGGATATTTTCCTCCGCGGCCCTTGGCATGGGAGAGGAGAGCAGGGGAGTTGTGCGAGCGCACCGGTGTAGGAGCAGGGGGGGGTAAATCCATCTGGCTGCTTCACCCCGGAGGTTTCGGGGCCGGAGGACTTGAGCTCAAGGGTGGGGTTACCCTGGGGGTTATGCTACCCCAAAACTGGCCCATTCACTGGTGCAAAACAGGAGGGGTGGAGGAAACAGTGGGGAAACCGCAGGGCTGCCGCAGCGGGGGCGGTTTAAGGTGGCACTTGGAGTGTTGCGAAGGGGACGGTGGCTGGGCAGGCGGCTTTTGAGCCCCGAAAAGGGGACCCCCGTAGTCAAAAGCCACTGGGGACGGTAGCTGCCTGCGGGAATAACTCAGCCCTGGGGCTTGAGATCCCTTAATTTCCCACCCCCTTTCGCTGGAGAGCTCGGGTTGAATCCGGGCGTTGCTTGGGTTCGGGTTGGAGATGGGCTGGAGCATCTCGATGGTTTAGTTTTTACCTCCCTGGACCGTTCGCATCCCCGCTATAAAGGAGTGGGTGCTCCCTATGGATGCTTTGCCTGCTGCTCCCGGGGGAGCAGGCAGCGGGGCAAGGCTGCCTTCACCCTGCCCGCACCCTGAGATTGCTGCCTTCCCCTTTCTGCTGCTTTTTGGGGGTGGGGTTAGACCGAAGCACGGGTGCAAAGCCGCGTTGCCAAAGCCGCTCTCGCCGTTGCCGCCCGCCATCCCTGGGCGGTCCCTGAGGATGGAGGTGCCGGCGAGTAAACACGGCAACGAGGTGACGGTGGCGGCAAACGGGGACCGGCTGGGGCAGGTAGGAGGAGAGGGTGGCCGGACCCACGCCGGGGGCTCTCGAGGCTCGGCGATGAAATCCCACGGGTATAAAATCGTCACTGGTAGGTGCTCACCCTCGTCTCGTTAGCGTGGGGTTGTCCCCCCATGGGTGGCTCAGCTCTCCTCCGGCAGCTCAGCCATAACCTCTGGGTTATAGTGAGCCGCATCCAGCAAAAAAGGCTCTTTATTTTATATTTTTAAATATGAAAAGAGCAATTAAAGCTATATAATACAAATAATAACATATAACGTATAATAATGTAGCCTAACACGCTGAGGAGGAGCCCTGTAGCTCCTTTGGTGGCATGGGGCTACCCCGGAGGTGTGGGGTGCTCGGGTATACCCATGCAACTGGTGTTTCGGGGCTGTAGGAAGGGATTTGGGTCCCATCCCTGTGTTTTTCCTGCTGCAAGGATTAAAATAAAAATAGTGGGAGAGGAGAGGATGGTGGCAGCGCCGGCCTGAATCGGGTTTCAGCTCCCGACGCCAGTGCCGTGGAAAGGCAGGAGCAGCCTGGATTTATTCTGGGGACCCGCTGCTGTGGAAATACTTGTCCTACCTGAGCTTATTTGCTGTTGCCACCTCTAAAATTGCACCCTTGTCACGGATAAATGTGTTGTTAAGGCTTGCGTGCCGACGAGGGTTTTTTGTTTCCCTATCACAAATCTTTGGCCAGGTTACTTTATGACTAGCGTACCACGGGCTAAGGAAACAACACTGCCTCTCCTATTAAGAGGTGATTAAGATTCCTTTAAAGTGACTTGCAGGGCTCTTAAAATAGAATAAATGTGGTTATCGGTGGCATGGGCCGGCTCTCTGTGCCCTCAGTGTGGCGATGTCCAGTGTTGAACGGGATTGATTTTTGCAGTGCCGCATCCTAATGACCTCCTGCATCCCCCAGCCCACTGCGCTTGCAAGTCGTGCTCTTGCAATTGCTCTGCCCTGCCGTTTTCTGGCTAGTGCAGGCAGCCCTGCCTGCACCCCCAGCATCCCTGGTCATCCCCCCCCCCCCCCCCCCCCCCCTCCCCCCCCCCCCCC